>WOXC01001643.1:0-86163 GCA_011680675.1 Gymnobelideus leadbeateri
TGACTTGCCCAAGGTTACACGGCTAGTAAGTGTTAAATGTAGGAGGATGGATTTGAACTCAGGTCCTCCTGGCTGCAGGACTGGTGCTCTGTTCACTGCGCCACCTAGCCACCCTCATAATTTCTTTACAGATATTTATTTTGTTTGAAGGAGCTTAAATGAATTATTTAATTTTATAAGCTTCACCCATTTTTTTTTTTAAAGCAATTGGGGTTAAGTAACTTGCTCAAGATTACACGGCTAGTCATTATTTATGTGTGGGTGCTCATTTTCTGAGGCCGGATTCGATCTTGGGTCATCCCAACTCCGAGGCCAGCGCTCTTCTGAGGCCGGATTCGATCTTGGGTCATCCCAACTCCGAGGCCAGCGCTCTTACTCACTGGGCCACCTAGCCGCCCCTTTAGGGCAAATTGGGGTTAAGCAACTTGCCCAAGGTCACACGGCTAGGTTTTTGTTTGTGTGGATTAAGTGTCTGAGGCCAGATCCGAACTCAGGTCCTTCCGACTCCAGGGCTGGCGCTCTACTCACTGCGCCACCTAGCCGCCCCAGCTTCACCCATCCTTAAGTAAAAAGAGAAAACTGATTGTTTTGTTTACACTAACATAATTTTTTACTTATATGAAGTTGGTGAAACATTATGGCCCTTTATTTTTCCTTCCTTAGAGAGATGGATGTTAACACTACCTTCATTTTCCCAGGCACTGTGGTCAGTTTACTTAGTCACCTCATTGCTTAAGTCACCTCATTGCTCATTGCTTCTAAAAGAAGTAAGAAATCTAAGATTAAAGGCCAGTTTTGCCTATTTATATGAAAAGTGCTTGGGTTAAATCATATATAATCAAAGTTAATCTCATCATATTATGACAGTTTAAAAAATTCATGTTATCATGGACTACTAGAGATTTAGCTCTAATAGGACCTTACTTCTTTCTTACTTCTACATTTATTGAACGAGGAGAGACACACTAGTGTAAAAAACAATAGTGAGCAACTGTTAAGGGTGAGGCCTTATGCTAGGTTGTCTGGGAGAGCTGAAGTATAAAAATTCAGTGCCTGTTGTATAGTTGGAAGGAGTAAGACTGTAGACCCAATAGAAGACAGCTTTTATCACATAAATGTTAAATGAGTCGACAGTTGATTCAAGAACTCTGAGTTAGGAAGTGATTGATTTTTTACATTTTGGGGTCATTCCTTCTTGGGAGAAATGATGGAAATTCAGTTGCTCCAGGAGATTTCCTCTTATTTGTATCTCCTGTGCTAGGCATAGCAGAGATAACAGTAACTGCTTAATATATGATTCCTCAGAACCGAACATAAGTAGAATGGGGGTAGTGAGTTTTGTTGGAAGGGAATTGTTGTTAGGTAGAAGTTGGAGTAGATTGCCTTTGACCATTCTGATTCTCAGATCTGTCATATATACTTTCAAAACAGAATATTGCCTGATATTGTGTCAAGACTTTATGGAATAGGTAGGACTTGAGTTGCATTATGAAATACAGTGGTACAGTGTTAGTACAGTAGTGCTCCTGCTTGTTCATCTTTCCTATTTGTTCTTACTGGGGCCCAAGGCAATCAGTATGTTTTCTGATATCTGATTACTAAGATACCTACATTAACCATAAATATCAATTAGCTCTGAGCCCCCAGTTTGTTAAATAAAAACCTTTTCCAATAAGTTTCCACTCATCTATACCAAATCCCAAGTTTCCTAAGCTTTGAGGTTCTTGACTATACAATTTATCAGTGTAACAAACAATAAAACATATAATTATAACATATCATCAACTATGAGAACGATTTATAGCCAGAGACACCACTATCACTATTACTGATGACTTTTCAATTCTGGATACACAGGTCCAGCTCTCTGGGGATGCCAATTAAAGTCAGTTCAGAAATTTTCTTCTACCATATTTCTTTTATTTTTTTTATCTTTTATTTTTATATAGTTTCACGAAAGAACTTTTCATTCTTTCTGCCCTCTGTCTTCCAGCCAACATGGTTAAGTGTCTCTGGAAAGAAACTGCTAGTTTCTCAAGATTTTGTTCCCTCTTTAAAGATTCAATAACAATATCTATTGCCTGTCTGAGGGACTCTTGAAGGTGGTGTTACATTTTCTTCTTATAGCCAAACATTTAAGCTCCCTAAAAATGGCTTGAGGTACATTAAATCAGCTTTAGTATCATTTACAATAAACATTGCAATGTAAAGCATCGTTTCGCAGGATACTTCAAGCAAGAAGAAAAACATCTTTGACAGTGAAGATGGTGATAAGAATAATAATCCTGTAAGACTGAAACCGCCTTGGTACTCAGCTCTCCATCACTACCCTTTGCCCCTTCTAGTTGGAGGGTGGAGCCATGAACTCTGAAACTTTCACTTAAGAAGGAGGCTCCGGGCTGGCACCTCCTTATTTTCTAATTGGCTTCTCTACTTTGGACCTTCTCTGACTTTACAGCCCTGCATTGGGTGCTATCCCCACCCTCCACCCCCTTTTCCGGCTTCCTTTGGTGTGTTGTCTTTAGATTCTAAGCTCCTGGAGGATAATTTGGGACAAACTTTTTCATATTTGAATACCTAGCATTTAGTACAGCGCTTAGCACACAGTAGGCACTTAATAAATTTTTATTGGCTGTTGACTGAAATACATAAAATACGAAGCAACATGTATCAATCAGTAACCACTTTTCCTACATCATCATAATTTAGCCTGATTATAGGTTGGTTGGTTGTACTTTTGTTTGATTCCTATTGACTTTCTAAAGCTACTTCAGTTGGTTGGTATAGCTCAATATCAGTATTCTTTTAAAAGCCATGTTATTTATTTATAGTGTTCATTTAAAAAAGAAAACGGAAAATTCTTTCCTTCTTACCCTCTCCCTACCCATTGTGAAGGCAAAAAATGCGATATTAATTATACATGTGAAATCATGCAAAACGTTTCCATATTATCTATATTACAAAAAAAGGAAGAAAAAATAAAGTAAAAAAATTGTGCTTCCAGCTGCATTCAGACTCTTGTCAGTTTTTTTCTGGAGGTGGATAGCATTTTTCATCCTAAGTTCTTTGGATTTGTCTTGTAATGTTGTATTGACCAGAATGCTTAAGTCATTCACAGTTGAACATTTTACAGTATTGCTGGCACTGTGTACAGTGTTTTCTGGTTCTGCTCACTCATTTTACATCAGTTCATATATCTTCCCAGGCTTTCCTGAAACCATCTTGCTCGTCTTTTCTGGTAGCACAACATAGCATTCCATCACAATCACACACCACAACTTGTTCAGCTATTCTTCAGCTGATGGGCATCCTCTCAGTTGATCAGTGTCAGTATTTCTGAAATGAATAGCTTGCCTTCTTTTATCCTTGAGATGCTATAAATGAAGTTTGACATGAAAGGTACTGCCTCAAGGTTTGTCTTTCTCCCTTTATCTGAATTGGAGTTCTTAGAAAGACCTAGACAGAATGATTAGACCTCTTTGAACTGTAACAGTTTGCTTTTGAACATGTCTTAATATTTCTTTGGGATTTAAGTGACAGTTTCAGTGATATCCCTCCCCTCCCCTTTTTATCAAACCATATGAATATCTTGATTTCTTCTATACCTTTGCAATTTCTTCATTTTTAAAAAAATCATCATCAAATGTCTTAGTTTCTGTTTCAAATCTAGTAAATAGTCTCTGAAAAGACTGTTGTTTTTTTTTTTTAAGTATTAAGTTGTGTGAAAGGGAAAAAAAAACAAAAAAAA
Organism: Gymnobelideus leadbeateri; assembly: GCA_011680675.1. NCBI lineage: Eukaryota > Metazoa > Chordata > Mammalia > Diprotodontia > Petauridae > Gymnobelideus > Gymnobelideus leadbeateri. The sequence continues at coordinate 3,749 of WOXC01001643.1, forward strand.
TATAAAACACATATTCTTTTATCTGCATTCAGACTCCGCCAGTTCTTTTTCTGGATGTGGATAGCATTTTTCATCATGAGTCTTTTGGAATTGTCTTGGATCTTAGTATTGCTAAGAGCTAAGTCTATCATCACACCATGTTGTTACTGTATCCAATGTTTTCCTCGTTCTGCTTACTTTACTTTGCATCAGTTCATATGTCTCATATGCATCAGTCTTTATGGGTTTTTAATTAAATCATACTGCTCATCATTTCTTAAAGCACAATAGTATTCTTTACATTCATATGCCATAGCTTGTTCAACCGTACCCCAGGTGATGGGCATTGTCTTGGTTTCTAATTCTTAGTCACTACAAAAAGCTGCTATAGATGTTTTTGTACAAGTAGGTCCTTTTCCCTTTTTTAATCTCTAGTAGTGGTATTAACTGGATCAAAGGGGACACTTTGCTATTTGGACATAGTTTCAAATTGCTCTCCAGAATGATTGGGTCACTTCACAACTCAACCAACAGTGCATGGGTGTCCCAGTTTTCCCACATTTTCGCCTTTTTTTTTGTTTGTTTTTTTGGAGGGCAGTTGGGGTTAAGTAACTTGCCCAAGGTCACACGGCTAGTCATTATTTATGTGTGCGTGCTCATTTTCTGAGGCCGGATTCGATCTCGGGTCATCCCAACTCCAAGGCCAGCGCTCTTACTCACTGCGCCACCTAGCCGCCCCCCACATTTTCTCCAGCATTATTTTCCCTGTCTATCATATTTGCCAATCTGATAGGTGTGAGGTGGTACCTCAGTTTTAATTTACATTTCTCTAATCAGTAGTGATTTAGAGCATTTTTTCATATGATTATAGAGAGCTTTGATTTCTTCACGTGAAAACTGCCTGTTCATTAATCAATTGGGGAATGATTTGTATTTTTATAAATTTGACTAGGTTCTTTATATATTTGAAAAATGAGACACTTCATGTAAAAATTGTTTTCCAATTTGCTGCTTTCCTTTTATTCTTGATTGCACTGGTGTTGGAAAACATTTTTAAGCAAAATTCTGTCATTGTGCTTCAATTCTTGATAACTTGGTCTTAATACTGTTGGTTTTTTTTCTTGATACTGGTTTCTTAGATGTATAAATTTCCTCTGGCCCACATTTCTAAACAGAAAATAGTTCTGCTTTGATTGAGTCTTGATGGTGGTCTTGTTAGCATATGGTCATCTGATTGTGTTTATGATTATACTGTTTTAGGGGTCAGAGCTGATGTCCTGAGGAACCAGGGAATCTGTCTTGAGATTTCCAGGTTCCTTTTGTGATGAAGTAAATTTATACTCGGTCCTTCTTATATGTGATGGCATCTTGCTATAATTTAAGCATATTTCTAAATTTTTTACTCTTAATCCTACACACTAAATCTTCCACTTAAAAATGAATGCCCTCTAGGGAATGTTTTTATAGCTGTCATCCTCCATTCACTGTGTGAGGGTCAAAGAAGGGTCAACCAGATCTGGGGATTGACAGAATCCTGATGGAGTAGTTGATCTTAATCTGGTAGAGTCTTTTAACAGTCTTGTGAAATCTCTGTCCTTGGAATCAGAATTTATTACTTTTTTTCTTTTTCTTTGACATTTTTTAACTTTTAAAATGCTTTTGATGATCTTTTTTTCATATTTGTCACTATCCACTTTGACCTCTCCCCCAAGTAGATGCCATCCCTTAATATACAAATTACAGTCAAATATACAAATTTCTGTAGAAATAAAGAAAAGAAATCAGGCTACTGGCCACATCTGAGAATCTATATCCTGATTCTATAGCTCAAGTTCATTACTTCTTTACTGAGTGGGGCAAAAGTGCTTCATTCTCAGTCATTGTTTAGCTACTGCTTATGTTAAAGTTCTGAGCTATGCTTTTTGTTGTTACAAAGTACTGGAAACAAAACTTGGGGGAAAATCCATGGAGAACTAGCTGAACAATTGTGGCACATGAACACAATGAAATGATCAGTTTAACAGTAGATTCTGAGAAATATGGAAAGGCTTATCTGAACTGATACAGAGTGAAGTGAATAGAACCAGTACATTTCTGACTTTGTATATAGTCTTATCCTATGTTCTGACCTTTCAGATGAAAGGGTATGTGTAGTTTTAGTTGACCTGACCTTTGGTATAGTTTTAAAATATTTTTTTTTAGAACCCTTGAAACCAATTCTTAGTGCTTTGCATAGTAAACTCATACACCTATCCTCCACCAACAGCTCTGATTTTTTTCCCTTTTTTTTGAAGGGGGGGAGGAAGGTAGGGTAATTGGGGTTAAGTGACTTGCCCAAGGTCACACTGCTAGTTTTGTGTTAAGTGTCTGAGGCTGGATTTGAACTCAGGTTCTCCTGACTCGAAGGCCAGTGCTCTATTCATTGTGCCACCTTGCTGCCCCATGATTATTTCTTCTTTTGTCAACTTTGCTAATAAGAGGAGTGTAAATATGGAACCACAGAGTTGTTTTGATCTAATATGAAGCATTTCTTCACCTGAGAAGAAATGCCTTTTTTATTGGTTGATCACTAATCTGTTGAGGAATGACTCTTAAAAAGTTTTTGTGTATAACTCAACTATTAGACCTTTGTCAGAAGCTCGTTGAAGTAATTGTTTCCCTTGTAATTCTAATTGAATTTAATTTTCTTGAGCAGAAGCTTTTAAATTGTAATCTAAGTAGTTCATCTTATCTTTTGATAATTTTTAATTCCTTATTTAGGTAAGGATTTTCCTCCCTCCTGCTGTAGTTGTGAAAGGCAGTGCTTTCTTTTACTTTTTAAGTGCTAAACACTTCGCTCATTTGACCCTTGGAGGTAGGTGCTATTCCATTTTACAGTTGAAGAAACTGAGGCAGTCAGAGGTTAAGTGACTGGCCCAGCTCACACATCTAGAAAGTATTTAAGACAATAAGTGTTTATTGATTGAAGTCCAAATTTGAACTTAGATTTTACTATTTCCAGACCCAGATCTCTACTTCATCAATAGCTAGCTGCCTTTGGTGCTTACATGACACCAAATCTTTGAGGCAAGAAGTCTGTGAGTTTTAAAGGTTCACTTAATTTTTAGTTGACTTTCTAGGGTTCCATAGGTTAACCATCATATCATGTCTAAATAGTGGTATTTTTTTGTTTCCTCTTTGACTATTTGTATTCCCTGGATTTCTTTTTATTTATTTAATGGGATAGCTTGTCTTTCCAAAACTATTTAGTAATAGTGGTGAGTGGGCAGTTTTTCAAACTCTAAATCTTTTTGGATAGGCATAGTGTTTCTCCATTACAGATAATGCTGATTCTTGGTTTTTGATTCATAGGGGTTACCATTTTGAGGAAAGTTTACTAGTGGCTTTTATTTTATTTTAGAGACATTGTCCGTATCTTGTCCAGGTTGCAAGTACAGTATGGGCTCTGTTCTAGTACTAATTGGCACAGAGAAGTTGTGACCTCCTCTTTTTCGGCACTGCACCAATTCATCTTTTCTTAGGTAAATTGGTGACCTCCTTCTCCAAGGGTCACCATTTTGGTGCTGGTGCACCAGTTGGCTACTGCAAATTTTTTTTTTTAAGCAATTGGGGTTAAGTAACTTGCTCAAGGTTACATGGCCAGTCATTATTTATGTGTGGGTGCTCATTTTCTGAGGCCGGGACTGATCCCGGGCCAGGCCGACGCTCTTACTGTGCCACTTAGCCGCCCCATGGCTACTGCTATTTTTAATGCCCAATTCAAGCATAACATCAGCTTTAGTTTCTCCAGTATCTGGGATCACAAGCATGAGCTACATGCCTTTTTTTTTTTTAACATAAATGAGTGTTAAATATGTTTTTGTAGTCTCTAGGCTAATATTTTATTCAACATTTTCCATTAATATTTATTAGATTTCTATGATTTTTCTTCTTTCTTCCTATGATTTATATGTCAGAACTGTATTTCAAGAATTTGGAAAGATCTTTCTGTATTTTTGCAAACCGTTTTTGTAGTATAAAAATTTGTTTTCATATTGGCTTTTATTTTCACTCATCAACTCAGTAATTTTTAATAAATTTTAATATATATATACTCAAAATCTCCTAGACTTAAACTCATTTCTTATTATATAATTTATTAACAATATAACAAATACTAAACAAAGACATAATCATTATAATCATTTACAGTACCCTATGAGAAAGTTCTGTGTCACAGTTATTTGCAACCAGCACAGCTATTGCTTACTTTTCAATTCTGAAAATTGGGCCCACCATTCAGCTGTCTCAGGATTCAAATTAAAGCTGCTTCTCTAGAATTTTCTTAATGTTTCTTTGTAATATAAGAGTTAAAACAGTTCTTTTAGGAAAGATGTTCTCTTTTTAGCCACCACAGTTAAGTGTCTTTAGAATGACAGTAAAAACAGCCAATTTTTTAAGATTCTATTCCTTCTTAAAGGTACATTAATAGCATCTCTGTTTGGTGGGAGAGGCTATTAATAGGAAGAGGAAGTCTTTAAAAAAGTGCTTATTATATACCCAAGTACTGTGCTACACTCTAGGTATAAAAATAAAAGAGGCACTGTCCAATCTCTGCCTTCTCTAATGTGAGAAGACCATCCATAAAGGGGAAGTGGATTGGGGTGGGTCTCTGAAGGCAGAATGGTAGTAGTGTAGTAGGAATCTGGGATCAAGGAATGGTATCATGTCAGGGGGTTTGTAGGAATGAAATCCATGGAGTTAAATGGAGACTGAATCACGTGTGGAGATGTCTGGGAAGTACTGAAGCTTGTGTTTTTACCTTTTTTAGATCTTCTGCCCCTTGCTTGGTTAAGGAATCTTTCTCCCATTGTTGGCAAACACGCCCTTATTTGTTTTCCTATTTAATTTGATTCCTATATGATGTAACCTTTATCTAACATATGTTTTTAGAATTTTTGGTGGCATATGGTGTAAAATGATGATCTATACCTGCCTTTTGCCAAAATGACTTCCAGTGTCCCCAGAATTTCATGTGAAAAAGGGAGTCCTTTACCAAGTAGGTAAAAGTTCTGGGGTTGAATATTAGCTTCTTACTAAGCTATTGAGTTTCGTTATTTCTGATTCTTATTTAGTGTGTTCCAGTGATGAAGTTTTACATTTTAACCAGGACCAAATTATTTCTTTGATTATTGCTATATAAAATGGTTTGGTGCCTGAATATTTTATAGTACCACTTTGTTTCTACTTCTCTTTCTCTCCCCTTCTGAGCCTAGAATTTTTGTTTCTCTGAATAAGTTTTTTTAAGCTAACTATAAAAATAATATGGTTATTAGAATTGCATCAGATCTGTAAATTAATCTGTTACATTAGCATTTTCATTTTAGTGTACTTTATAGGTAATAGAAGCATTTGAGAAGACCTTAAAGAAGTTCAGCAGTATTGGCTAATTAGTTGGGGGGGGCATAATTTATAATAAAAATTTAAGAGAAATGGTGTCCTGTTGCTATTTCAGAGGGTCCTGAAGAAATACTGGTGATGGGACAGCATTGCATTTTCTTCTCATTTCTTGGCTCATTTGGTGGGTTCTTAAAGAAGATATAGACTTTAGAAGGATTGAAATCTAGAAAAAGCACATTAGTTTGCTTTTGTTACTTTGGCTGGATGTCTAATTGACAAAAAACTTGAGAATCCCTAATTAAAGATTTTTCCTGCCTCAGATAATGTTATTTCTTTTGCTAGTAAAACAGGGCAGCTGTATTTCACAATTACTATTTTATGCCTTCAAATGAAACATCCTTATGGTGTGGACCAAACTTAGTTTATAGCTTTTTAAATTTCTTTTATCTTTTTGTGCAATTACTGACCCTGTTTTTAGGAGGACAACTTTTTCCCCCCTATTTTGGAGCACGAAGGCAACCAATTGCCCAAGCTCACACAGCTAGTTAAGTGTCAAGTATCTGAAGTTTGATTTGAAGTGAGGTCCTCCTGACTCCAGGACCAGTGCTTTGTTCACTGAGCCACCTAGCTGCCCCCAAGGACAACTTTTCTGCTCAACATACAGCACACCGTGTTTCGGTAATCAAATGCATGTGTTGCAATGTAGTTAGTGTTTCAAGGTCTAATTCATACCTAAAAGTCAACTGAGTGTGATCAGCATTGGCTATTGACCTTTTTTGAATTCATTGATAATTCAGTTTTTGGAACTCTCCAACCTTTTCCCGGATGGAGCTTTTCTCTGCTACCTTTCAGGTTTGGTCTCTGCTCATTTACTAAGGTTTATCTGGTATCCTTGTGTATTTTACTGAAATGGGAAAGCTTCTAGTTAGCATTTATATAACTCTTAAAGGTTTACAAAGCACTTTACATGCATCATGTCATTTGATCCTTACACGCCTGTGAGTACAGATGAAACACCGAGGCTGAAAGAGGTTCACACAACTGAGGTGTTCTTGATTCCAAGTTAAACCTGCTATTCATAAACTGCCCATGTATGTTCCTAAGCACAATAAATTCTGAACTGTAGTTCTTTCACTTGATCTCAGCTCCCATGGATTCAATTCTTACCTCTGTGCAGATTCTCAAATAGATATATTTCTGCTGACCACCATACTCTTGGATGTTTCCCATAGACCTCTTAAACTCATCTTTCCCTGAGACACTTTCTTCTTCCTGACTTCTTTTTTTTTTTGCTCTTTATAGGGCAATTGGGGTTAAGTAACTTGCCCAAGGTCACACGGCTAGGTTTATTTTTGTTGTTTGTGTACGGTAAGTGTCTGAGGCCGGATCTGAACTCAGGTCCTTCTGACTCCAGGGCCAACGCTCTACTCACTGCGCCACCTGGCTGCCCTTTCTTCCTAACTTCTTGTTACTGTTGAAGGTACTGCTATCTTCCCAATTATCCATTCTCATAACCTAGGTATCTCACCCTCAATTTTTTACCTTACCGCATCCTTCCCACATATCTAATGTTTTGCCAAGGGCTGCTATTTTATTTTTGTAACATCACTTAAATAAACCCCTTTGTCTCCTGACATAGTCGTCACCCTGGTGTAGGCTCTTATCACCTAAATGTTTGGACTGCTGCAATGATCTCGTGGATCTGTAGCCACAAGTCTGCCCCCATTCCAGTTCATTCACCATCTTCACTTTCCTTTTCACTTAACTCCAGTGACTCTAGTATCAAATATAAAACCCCCTTTTTAGCATTCAAAACCCTTCATGACCTGCCTCTCTCCTCCTCCTCCTCACCGTCCCAGTCTTCATATGACTCTGGCCTCTTTGCCAGGCTTCCTTGCTGTTCCGTGAACAAGAAGACTCTTCCCAACTTCTGGTTTTCACTGGCTATTTCCCCTTACTGGAATGTGCTTCCTTCTCTCCACCTCCTGGTTTTCTTCAAGTTACAGATAAAATCTACCGTCTACAGGAAGTCTTTCCTGATCCCTCTTAATTTGAGGTCTTTCCATCTGTTATTTCCTATTTATCCTGTATTTAGGTTGTTTGTACATAATTTCCTACATGTTGTCTACCACTACTAGACTGAACTCCCTGAGGGCAGGGACTTGTCTTTATATCCCTAGCACATAGTGATTGCTTAATAAATATTTATTGACTGATCAAAACTAGTTTACAAAAATTCATTTTAGTTACAGTTTATTTCATGTGTTTCTCTCTGGTCTCTGGGGCTTTTTTTTTTTTTGGCAGTTTGATTTTGTTTTAGACTAAAAGGAAAGAAAATATTAATGGCTATTTTAAGATTATTTTACCTTGGAATTGGTGTTCCTCAGCATAGCACTACATGGTTAGGTTATTCTGGAGTCTTAGATATAGAAAGTTCTTTGTATTTAACATTTTTATTAATTTATTTATCAAGGAATAGGATAGTTGAATTTGTCACATTCATTGTGATTTTTTTTAAAGTGTTAGTATTCTGTAATACATAGAAGAGGAACCAAGCGACGTTTGGAACCTTGTTTATGTGTTAAAATTCATTCTTAGAGTTCTCTGTGTGTGATATTTCTACTTTCATAAGCAGAGTATAAATATGTATCTCAGTCTTTTTCTCCAAATTATATACAGCAAAGTTTTGAAGTTTAAAGGAGAGAAAAGAATTTAGAATGGTTATGGGAAATAGTTCCCCATTACTTTTTTCCAATTACATGTAAAGATAATATTCAACATCCATTTCTATGTGATTTTGAGTTTTAAACATTTCTCTCTTCCTTCCTTCTCTTCCAGCTCCCCAAGACAGCAAGCAATCTGATACAGGTTATACATGTGCAATCATGTTAAACATATTTCCACATTAGTCATGTTGTGAAGGAAAATCAGAACAAAAGGGGAAATTATGAGAAAGAAAAAGTGAAGATAGTATGCTTTGATTTGTATTCAGATGCCACAGAGTTCTTCTTTTGGAATTGCTTTGAATCATTGCATTGCTGAGAAGAACCAAATCTCTTATAGTTGAATCATCACAAAATGTTGCTGTCACAGTGTGCAGTGTTGGTTCTGCTTACTTCAGTCAGAATCAGTTCATGTAAGTCTCTGTAGGTTTTTCTGAAATCTGCTTGCTCATCCATCATTTCTTAAAACACAGTAGTATTCCATATGTCATGACTTGTTCAGCTATTCCTCAATTGATGGGCAACCCCTCAATTTCCAATTCTTTGCTATTACAAAAAGAGCTACTATATTTTTGTGTATGTGGGTCTTTTTCCTTTTTTTATGATCTCTTTAGGATATGGGACCCTTAGTGGTATTACTGGATCAAAGGGTATGCACAATTTTATAGCCCTTTGGGCATAGTTGCAGATTAGTCCCCAGAATAGTTGGATAAGTTCACAACTCCACCAACAATGCTTTCATGATCTAATTTAGGGCATGTTTTAAAAAGCACCTTAGTTTTCTTTTTTCTTTTTCTTTTTTTCCCCCAGGTCAATTGTTTTATTGTTTCTTGATGTCTATCATTAAGTGATTAGCATCCATTTACCCAATTCTAGTTTTTAAGGTATTATTTTCCTCAGTGAGCTTTTTTTTTCAACAATTCAATGATTTATTTATTTTTAAAAATTAATTTATTAGTTTAGTTTCAGTTAACAAGATTCAATTCCATAGTTCCTTGATTTTCAAATTTCCTTTACTTCCCTCCCCCCAACCCCCATGACAGCATATAGTCCAGTATAGGATCTGCAAATACATTCATATTAGACATTCCAATTACAAAGGCATATTGTACTAGGTGGGATGAAAAATGGTAAAGAAGAAATAAAACCAAACAATGTGAAGAAAAAGATCAATTAGTTTGCTTCCATCAGGATTCGGGCTCAGTTCTTTCTATTTATTTCTCTGGATGTCGCATCTCTCTCCTTCATGAGTCTTTTGGGATTGACTTATATCACTGCTTTGCTGAGAAGAGTCCAGTCTGTCATAGTTGGTCATCACACATATGTTGTGTCTGTGATTGTATACAAATTTCTTCTGGTTCTACTCTTCTCGCTCAGCATCAGTCTGTATAAGTCTCTCCAGGTAAATATGAAATCTGTGACCTACTCGTTTCTTATAGCACAATAATATTCCATTACATTCCTATACCACAGCTTGTTTAGCCATTCCCCAATTGATGGGCACCCCTTTAGTTTCCAATTCTTTGCAACCACAAAAAGGGCTGCTATAAATATTTTTGTACATATGGGTCTTCCTCCCTCTTCTGTGATCTCTTTGGGATATAACCCTAGAAGTGGTATTGCTGGGTCAAAGGGTATGAAATTATTTATAGCCCTTTGGGCATAATTGCAGATTGCTCTCCAGAAGGGTTGGATAAGTTAACAACTCCACCAGAAATGCATCAGTGTTCCAATTTGCCCACATCCTCTCCAGCATTTGTCACTTTCTCGTTTTGTCATCTTAGCCAATCTGACTGGAGAGATGTAGTATCTCAGGGTTGTTTTGATCTGCATTTCTCTAATCAATAGTGATTTAGAGCATTTCTTCATGTGCTTATAGATATCTTTAATTTCTTTCTCTGAAAACTTCCTGTTCACATCCTTTGACCATTTATCAATTGGGGAATGACTTGTATTCTTATAGATTTGACTCAATTCTCTGTATATTTTAGAAATGAGTCCTTTATCAGAGACATAGGTTGTAAAAATTCTTTCCCAATTTTCCACTTCCCTCCTAATCTTGGTTACATTGGCCTTGTTTGTACAGAAGTTTTTCAATTTAATGTAATAAAAATTATGCATTTTGCATTTTATAATGCTCTCTAATTCTTGTTTGGTTCTAAAGTCTTCTAAAGTCTCTCCACAAGTCTGTGAGGTAAACTATTCCTTGCTTTCCCAGATTGCTTACAGTATCATCCTTTATACCTAGATCATGCACCCATTTAGACTTTATTTTGGTATATGGTGTTAGATAATGATCTATGCCCAGTTTCTGCCATACTATATTTCAGTTTTCCCAGCAGTTTTTGTCAAAAAATTTTTTGACATTCTTATCCCCAAAACTGGGGTCTTTGGTTTATCGAACAGTAGATTACTATATTCATTAACTGCTGGGTTTAAATATATGGTTTAGCTTGGGTAAAATTGTCATTTTTATTATATTAGCTTGATCTAGCCACGAGCAATTGATATTTTTCCAATTATTTAGATCTGATTTTATTTGTGTGAGAAGTGTTTTGTAGTTGTGATCATATAGATTCTGGGTTTGTTTTGGCAGGTAGATTCCCAAATATTTTATGTCTACAGTGACTTTAAATGGGATTTATCTTTCTATCTCTTGCTGTTGAGTTTCATTAGAGATGTACAGGAATGCCGATGATTTATGTGGGCTTATTTTATATCCTGCCAAATTTATTTATTGTCTCAAGTAGTTTTTTACTTGATTCTCTAGGATTCTCTAAGCATATCGTCATATCATCTTCGAAGAGTGATAGCTTGGTCTCTTCTTTGCCTAATTTGATTCCTTTGATTTATTTTTCTTCTCTAATTGCTACTGCTAGTGTTTCTAGTACCAGATTGAATAAGAGGGGTGATAGTGGACACCCTTGTTTCACTCCTGATCTTATTGGAAAAGCTTCTAGTTTATCCCCGTTGCGTATAATACTTGCTGATGGTTTTTTTTTTTAAATAGATGCTATCAACTATTTTAAGGAAGGCTCCATTTATTTCTATACGTTCTAGTGTTTTTAATAGGAATGGGTGTTGTACTTTGTCAAAAGCCTTTTCTGCATCTATTGAGATGATCATGTGGTTTCTGCTAGTTTTATTGTTGATATGCTAAATTATACTGATGATTTTCCTAATACTAAACCATCCTTGCATTCCTGGAATGAATCCTACCTGATCAGGGTGTATTATTTTTGTGATAAGTTGTTGGAGTCTTTTGGCTAATATTTTATTTAAAATTTTTGCATCTAAATTCATGAGGGAAATTGGTCTATAATTTTCTTTCTCTGTTTTATCTCTTCCTGATTTAGGAATCAGTACCATATTTGTGTCATAGAAAGAATTTGGTAGGACTCCTTCACTAATTTTCCCAAATAGTTTGTAGAGTATTGGAATCAATTGTTCTTTAAATGTTTGATAGAATTCACTAGTAAACCCATCTGGCCCTGGAGATTTTTTCCTAGGGAGTTCTTTGATGGCTTGTTTGATTTCTTTTTCTGAGATGGTGTTTTTAGGTAATTCACTCCATCTTAATCTAATCTGGGCAACTTGTGATTTTGTAAATATTCATCCATTTCACTAAGATTGTCATATTTATGCACATACAATTAGGAAAAATAATTCCTTATTTTTTTGATTTCCTCTTTGGAGGTAGATTCACCCTTTTCATTTTTGATACTCATAATTTGGTTTTCTTTCTTTTTTTGTCATATTGACTAAAAGTCTATCAATTTTATTGATTTTTTTCATAAAACCGGCTCTTAGTTTTATTTATTAATTCAGTAGTTTTCTTAATTTAAATTTTATTAATCTCTCCTTTGGTTTTCAATATTTCTAATTTAGTACTAAATTGGGCATTTTCAATTTGTTGTTTTTCTTGCTATTTCAATTGCATGTCCAATTCATTGACCTCCCTTCTCTCGGCTTTAATTAAGCATGCACTCAGGGATATAAAATTTCCCTTAAGAACTGCCTTTAGGGGCGGCTAGGTGGCGCAGTGAATAGAGGGCCAGCCCTGGAGTCAGAAGGACCTGAGTTCGGAGCCGGCCTCAGACACTTAATCCACACAAACAAAAACCTAGCCGTGTGACCTTGGGCAAGTCACTTAACCCCAATTGCCCTAAAGGGGTGGCTAGGTGGTGCAGTAAGAGTGCTGGCCTCGGAGTTGGGATGACCCGAGATCAGATCCGGCCTCAGAAAATGAGCCCCCACACATAAATAATGACTAGCCGTGTAACCTTGAGCAAGTTACTTAACCCCAATTGCTTTAAAAAAAAATTGCCTTTAGTGCATCCCACAAATTTTGGTATGTTGTCTCATTATTATCATTCTCTTGAATGAAATTATTGATTGTTTCTATAATTTCTTGTTTGACCCACCAGTTTTTTAGGATTAAATTGTTTAATTTCCAATTAGTTTTTAGTCTATCTTTCCATGGCCCTTTATTGCATCATGATCTGAGAATGATGCACTTAATATTTCTGCCTTTCTGCACTGGATTGTGAGGTTTTTATGCCCTAGTACATGGTCTATTTTTGAGTATGTACCATGCACTGCTGAGAAGAAAGTAAATTCCTTTTTATCCCCATTCAGTTTTCTCCAGAGATCCATCATATCTAGGCTCTCTAAGATTCTATTCACCTCCTTAACTTCTTTCTTGTTTATTTTGAGGTTAGATTTATCGAGTTCAGAGAGGGGAAGATTAAGGTCCCCCACTCTAGTATAGTTTTGCTATCTATTTCTTCCTCTAATTCCTTTAACTTCTCCTCTAGGAATTTAGATGCTGTACCACTTGGTGCATATATATTAAGTAGTGATATTGCTTCATTCTCAATGGTGCCTTTTAGTAGGATATAGTTTCCTTCCTTATCTCTTTTAATTAGATCTATTTTTGCTTTTGCTTTATCTGAGATAAGTATTGCTACCCCTGCTTTTTTTACTTTAGCTGAGGCATAATAAATTCTACTCCAACCTTTTACCTTTACCCTGTGGGTATCCCTTTGTTTCAAATGTGTTTCTTGTAGACAGCATATTGTAGGATTATGGTTTTTAATCCATTCTGCTATCCACCTCTGTTTTATGGGAGAGTTCATCCCATTCACATTCACAGTAATGATGACTATCTGTCTCTTCCCCTCCATCCTATTCCCTCCCCTGTTTATGTTTTTGCTTCTTCCTTCTCCCTTCCCCTCTTTGACGATTTCCCTTTTGACTGCCCCCTCCCTCAGTCTTCCCACCCAGTGACCCCTCTTCTTAACCTACCCTCTCCCCTTATTACTGTTTCCCTCCCTTCTAATCCCCCCTTTAGTCTCCTCTTTTTCACCCCCCCTTACCCTTCTGCTTTCTATAGGACGCAATAAGTTTTTATACTTAACAGAGTAAGTTACTCCCCATTTGACTCCAAACCAATGAGAGTAAATTTCAAACAATGCTCCTCTCCCTCCCTCCTTTTCCTCTAGTTAATGAATTTATGTATCTATTCCCGTTAGAATCTTAAACTTCACTGATTAAGTTGATCCTTCTTTGAACCAGAACCAGTGAGAATAGTGTTTAAATGATGTTCTTCTCCCTCTTTCTTTCCCCTCTTCTATAGTGTGTTTTGATGCCTCTTCAGATGGCATATTTTACCTTTTCCTTTTTCCCATTACCTTCCCTTTGATCCCCTTAATAGTTTGGTTTTTTTTTTTTTTTTAGACTTCAGGTTAGTGCATTCATACCCACACCCTTTATCTAAGTATAACTCTTTTGAAGGTCATGATAATCATAAAAATTTCGAATATTGAGTTATCAGTTCCACAAATAGGGATGTGAACATTTTGCTCTTGTTGCATCCCAAGTAATGAGCGTGTGTTTGTGGGTGTGGGTGTGTGCACTTATGCATGTGTGAGTCTGTGTGTTTCCCTTGTTTACCTTTTTATGTCTTTCTTGAGTCTTGTTCTTGAGTCTTGAAATCACATTTTCCATTGAGCTCTGGCTTTTTCATCAGGAAAGACTGGAAGTCCCTTATTTCATTAAATGACCATCTCCTTGCCTGGAAGATTATGCTCAGTTTTGCCGGGTAGTTAATCCTTGGTTGTAGTCCTAGCTCTCTTGCCCTATGAAATATCAAATTCTAGTCCCTCCGCTCTTTTAATGTAGAAGCTGCTAGGTCCTGTGTGATCCTAACTGTAGTTTCTCGATATTTGAATTGTTTGTTTTTGGCTGCTTGCAGAATTTTTTCTTTAATCTTGTAATTCTGGAATTTTCTGGAATTTGGCTGCTATAAAACTCCAAGGAGTTTTCAATTCGGGATCTCTTTCAGGAGGAGTCCGGTGAATTCTATCAATAACTATTTTATCTTCTGATTCTAGGACCTCAGGACAGTTTTCTTTGAAAATCTCTTGGAGGATGTTGTCTAGGCTGCTTTTTTCATCGTGGCTTTCTGGTAGACCAATAATTCTTAGGTTGTCTCTCCTGGATCTGTTCTCTAGGTCAGTTTTACCAGTGAGATATTTTACATTTTCTTCCAATTTTTCAGTCTTGTTTTGCTTGATCGACTCTTGCTGCATCATAGAGTTCTGAGTTTCAATTTGATTGAATCTAATTTTTAGCAAATTATGGTCTTCAGTTAGTTTTTTAAGGTCTTTTTTTAGGGAGGTATTTTCTCCAATTATTTCACTAATTTAACTTTTGAGACTTTTTTCCAAGTTGGTCACTGCCTCCCTGATTTGGTCTTTAAAAGCTTTCTTAAGCTTCTCTAAGAATGCTATTTGAGCTTGAGACCAGTTCATATTTCCTTCTGTGGTCTCAGGTGTGGATAGAGGGTCTATATTGTCCCGTGTATTTGGTTGTTCTTGCCCTACATAGTAGGCTTGAATAGACTTTCTTGCCTTCCCCTTCTCCTTCTCAGCTTCCTTCCTTCCCATTGTGATTTCCTGTTTCTTAATTTCTCAGGCTATGAGCTAAAGGCCTGGTCTTGACTTTGAGTGCTGTAGCCTCCTGGCTAAGGCAGGAATGTCAGAAAGGAGGGGGGCCCGACTCTCCTACCTGGCTCCAATGATTCTTCCTCGTGAAATGAAGGAGAGATGACTGTGATTCGTCCTTGGTAAGTCTGCAGGCTGGGGCTTCTCTCTCTGGTGTAGTCTGCTTATCTGCTCTTAAGTCTGAGCTGTGCAGACCCCACATGCTCTGGGCAATTTCCTGGGCTGGATTCTGCCACGCTCTGTCTCCAAGTGGATTTTGTCACTCCCAGAATCCGTTCAGATTCACTTTTTAAGGTTTAGTGACCAAGGAGCTCAGCGAGGTTACTGCTTCCTTTCCACCATCTAGCACCTTAGTTTTCTCACAATTAAATTTTAATGCATTTTCCAATTTTTTTAGTGGGTTTTATTTTTTAAAATCATTTAAAAATTTTTAAAATTTAAAATTTTAAAATTGAAATCATCCTTTGATTTTGCACTAAACAATGACTTTTGCTTTAGTGATCTGTGTTAATTCTACAGCTGCTCTTGCAACTTGTCTCAGTGAGCTTTGGAAACATTTACTCTTGATTTAGTTTAGAGCAACAAAGATGTTTTGATTTCTGCTTGGTTGGAAGTAACGGTTGTATTATAGTTTTTTGGGTTTTTCTCTTTTTTCCTTTTTGGAGGGGGGAATGCAGGACAGTTGGGGTTAAGGGACTTGCTCAAGGACACACAGCTAGTAAGTGTTAAGGGTCTGAGGCCGGATTTGAACTCAGGTCCCCTTGACTCCAGGGCTAGTGCTCTATTCACTGTGCCACCTAGCTGCCCCCTGTACTATAGGTTCTTGTTTGCTCACCATTAATACATAATATTTTCAGTTGGGAGAGGGAAGGTACCATTTGTCTAAAGTCCCTTCACTTGGCTGCAATTGAGATGTTTGAAGAGGAAAATTTCATAAGATTTTGAATATCTTATTAGATTATGGTAAACACGAGAATAATTTTAACGTCCTTTCTCTAGTTTCTTCCACTTGAGCTGAGACCTCTGTTTCTGTTACTGGATACACTACAATGCGGGGAGAAAGGCAGTATTTGAAAATGGAATTTATTTGAGCAGTCAGATTTAGGACAAGTCATGAAGATTTGCTTCTTTTTTTGCTATAAGACTATTTTAACTATTAGAAGTTTATCTCAAAAGACTAGCCTACTTTTTGGGCAGCTCCATAAAAGTAGTAGAAATGTAGAAAGAGAAACTGTCCTTGTGGTTTCCTATCTGCTGGAAATGCTTGCTAGAATTGCTGCGCTGAATTTTGAGTTGAACCAAGGTTTTTAACCTGCAGGAGATGCATACCTTCTTTTTTCTGTATGGCACAGTTTTTACCTTTTGGAACTTTTCTGAATCCTCTTTAATCTTAGTGCCTTCCCATTAAGATTTTCTACAATTCATACTGTTGTATATATCTTGTTTGTACAAAGTAGTTATATTCATGCCTTTCTTTCCATTCCTTGTGTTATATACACAGTAGGCATTTATTCTAGCCTGTTGACTACTCTGATGGATTTCCTGGAAACTTCTACTGACCTTCTCTGTGATTTCTAGCCTTGAAAAGTTCCTGGCTTACCACACTACCTTTGTAATGGGTTTATAATTTTGTAGGCTGTATATTTAATAATGTCAAGCGGAAATTCCCTCCCCTCCACCTTTAAAGTCAAGTTTATCAATATTCAAAAGGTATTTTTTTTCCAGGTTGTGAATCATAAGATCTTGCCTCTTTTCCCCCTATTAGCTCTTTTTCTTTGTAGTACTTTTAATCACAGTTAGGTTTAGAAATTGAATTAGAGTTAGATTGGGATATTTAGCCTGGAAAAGTGAAATTTAAAGGAATAGTTGGGAGGAATCAGCAAGATAATGTACTTGTTTCCTCTGCCAAAAAGGTCTCTGAGTCAGTGTTCCTGTGGACTAGAAGTGATAGAGAAAAAATCTTTATTCAGATTAAGGGGGAATTTTCATGCCCAAGGCAAAGATTTAGGGATACTCAGAAACAATGTCACTGCCCTGGTCCAGTTCAGGTATGGAAGCTACATTTTTAGTAATGATTGAAAGACTGTAGAAGGGGAAGCACTGCAGGATTTGAGAAAAGCAAGGAAAGAAAATCATAGATTAGTACCTTACAGCTAATAAACATTTAAGGAAAGGCAGCTGTGGTAAGTGGCTTTTGGTTTGTTTCTGTAAAGTAGAAGGTGATATCTGCTTAGAGGGAGAGAAGAAGAGGTGGTGGAGTCTCGGTGATTAGCAATTGTTTCTAATTACTGATTGTCCTTATAGTGAGTGTAATATCAGGGTTTATTAACCAAGTTACATCGCAGTGGGGGTCCATTTATGATTAGAATTAAAAAATTTGAAACATAACCTGTGGGTACAGTTTTATGTCTTTTTTAAGAAGCGCACCAAGAATAGGAACCAAAAGGTGGGTGTAATCTTGGTGTTTGGCAAAATTCAAGAAATTCTTTGCAATCTAGAGGGTGGGGTTATATATATTTTATTTTATTTATATATATATATATTTTTTATATATACATATATATAAAATACTTGATTTAAACAAAAAATCAACTTGCACAAAGAGGCATTTGTTAGCTCGTTGAGGGGAAAAGCCTGGAAGTTATAGGCATCTGTAATCAGCGTGACATGGCACCATAAAAAATGAATATAACCTTGAATTGCATTGGAAGAGAATAGCTTATTTATAGTCATGAAAACAATCCCAAGTCACTAGTAATTGTCATTCAGTCTATCCTTGTGTCTGACTCTTCTGTCTCCCCATTTGGAATTTTCTTGACAAAGCTACTGGAGTGGTTTGCCATTTCCTTCTCCAGCTCATTTCACAAATGAGGAAATTGAGGCTAACAAGGTCAAGTGACTTGCCCATTGTCACACGGCTCATAATGTATCTGAGGGTGTGTTTGAACTCAGGAAGATGAGTCCTGATCTTAGGCCTAGAATTCTATCCATTGTGCCACGGTAGCTGTCCTGTCACTAATAATTAGAGAAATGCAGATTGAAACAGTTTTCTAAGATACCACCTCACACCAATCAGGACGACTAACATGACAGAAAGAGTAAGTGACATGCTTGAGAAATTGTAGAAAAATTGGGGCACTACATTGTTGGTATCCAGCTGTTCTGGAGAACAGTTTGGAACTATGCCCAAAGGGCTATAAAATTGTACATGCCCTTTGACCCAGTAATACTACCACTAGGTCTGTACCCTAAAGAAAGCAAAGAAAAAGGAAAAGAACCTGTATCTACAAAAATACTTCTAGCAGCTCATTTTTCGATGATACAGAATTAATTGAGGGGATGCCATCAATTGGGGAATAGCTGAACAAGTTGTGACATAAGATTGTAATGAAATACTATTGTTATAAGAAATAAGAAATAACAGGGGGCCTGATTTCAGGGGAAAAAAAACCTGGAAGATTTATGTGAAGTGATGCAAAGCAAAGCGGGTAGAAAAAGGAAAACATGCTTTAGTGTTTTGTTTATAAATGCTATGATCCAAGATAATTCTGAA
Source organism: Gymnobelideus leadbeateri (assembly GCA_011680675.1). NCBI lineage: Eukaryota > Metazoa > Chordata > Mammalia > Diprotodontia > Petauridae > Gymnobelideus > Gymnobelideus leadbeateri. The sequence continues at coordinate 22,390 of WOXC01001643.1, forward strand.
GGACTCATGCTGAAAAATGCTGTCTGCTTCTAGAGAGAGAACTGATGAACTCTGAGTGCAGATTAAAATGTTTTCACTTTGTCTTTCATCATTCCAAATAAGGAAATCTTGTTGGCATGATTGTATAATTGATATATTGCTTACTCTCTCAATGGAAAGAGGGGTGGGTGGGCCGGGAGAGAGAATTCTGAACTCAAAATAAAAAAAAAATGCTAAAAATTAACTTTAAAAAGAAAGGGAATAACTTTTCAGAGCAAGAAAATGATTAGTACTTATGTACTCTGTACTGGTCAGCTTTTGCTCTGTTTTGAATAAATTCAGGCAGTTTTCATTTAATATATTTTTGAAAGAGTGTCTCAGTCTTTTTTTTTTAATCATTGTTTTTAGGGAGTCCAAGTAAGTAATCCTTAAATTTATCTCTCCTTGACCTGATTCCCAGTCCATTTCTCATTATATCAAATATTTTCCATTTTCCGACCTCAGCCTTTGTGTTTTGTACTAGGATTTCTTGCTGTCTCATGGATGATTGATTTTTGTTTGGTCTATTCTAGTTTTGAGGATTCTGTTATTTGGTTCAAGTTGACCACTTTCTAAAGGACTTCCAATTTTTCTCTGTTTTTATTCCGTTTTTAATCTTTTTTCTCCCAGTTATTTATATAGTCCCTGTGGAAAATACATGTTTTCCTTGAGTATCTCTTGACAGTTGTTAGGAAATTTTGTTTATATATGACCAGATTTTCTCTGTGTCTCTTCCCTCTGCACCTAGAGAGCCATTTCATATAACAAAGAATACTTTTAAGAGAAAAGAAAGGACATAATTGACAGAACTGATTGATTGATACATTGAAAAACATTGAAAATGTATGCAATATTCTACTTAGTTGGAATTTTGATGTGTCTTCTCATCTTTGCTGTCATGCTTGCTCTTTGTAATTTGTTGGCATTCACTTCTTTTGTATGTGTTTTTCATTATAGTATTGTAATCATCTTTTCATGCTTCTGTATTGGTCTTATTCACTAGTTACATAGCACAGTAATATTCCAGGGGAATTTCTAGATTTACAGTAATTTTCGATAGTTGTTGGGGGTTTTACTTGGTTTATTCAGCTCTCAATCTTTAATTCCTGAATTGAAGCTTTGCACTAGGGGTGAGCAGGTTATGCCCTTTGTTGTGCTGGGTAGAGGTGTTCTGCTTTTCTTGGACTTGCCCAGGCTCACTTCATTTCCTGTACTGACCTATTTCCTGGGGTTAGGCCCCCTGAATATTTGAGTTTTAGAGTGTTGCATTACATTTTCTCTTTGATTCACTGGTTCTTTTAGCAAATTTTGCTAATGAATTACAGAATAATACTAAAAAAAAATAATAATTTAAAACCAAATTCTTTTAGGAATGCAGGTCTTATCAGAAAAGATTCAGGATTGGTTGTTAAAAAGATACAGTGCAGTGCATTTTAGCATAACCCCAAACACAATAAACCAGCCAAGGGCTTTCTTGTTCAAGGGCTGTTACCTTTTCTAAGTTAGGAATGTGTGAAGATACTGTCTATTTGTAAACTATAAGAACTGCATTATATAGTGCCTAGCATGTGCTGGACACTTTTAAGACTGTATACACATATTTAACTCGTTTGTGATCCTAGCATCCTTAGTAGTCTCTTTAGAATCTTAATCTCTTCAGGAGGGACAGGTAAATAAAACAAAAAACCCCATTTAATTTTCTAAACATTTAACATTATATAAATGTGGTGTGTAGGAAGGAGGATAAGCAGGTGTGGCAGAGGGAAGTGTGGTTGGAATGAACATCTTATGAGTGTGCTTTTATATGTAATTCTCAGAAACACTCTATGTAAACTTGGCATGGCCTTTTTAAAACAGGCAGTAAAATCTTATTGGATACAAAGGAGAGCAAACAACTGATAAAGAAATGAAAATATTTTGTCCAATTATATGCCAGTAAAAAAATTAAATGAATTTTTGCAAATATAAAACAACTCAGGTTATCAGAACAGAATTTAAATAACTCATCTCAGAAAAAGACATTTAGAACAACCTAGGACTAGATGGATTTGCAATTAAGTCCAATTTCATTAAAAAATTTTCAAAACCAAGGAAAGATATCTTGCTAATGTCCTTTGAGACAAATATGGCCCTAATACTTGAATCAGGGAGAGAGAAGCAAAAGAATGGGTTTTTTAATGAATGTTGATAGAGGTTAATATTTATTAACACACACACACATACATACATACATACATACATACATACATACATACATGAATAAAAATGACAATTATATTGATGCATTTGTAAAAAAAGCTTTTGTGAACATGGAATCTTAAAAGAACAAATAGACAACTGTTTATATGTGGTGAGCAGTAATCTAGAAGCAGTGTCAAGCTTTCTGTAAAATGGGATATTGCAAACATGTCCATTGTTACATACAATAATTAGGAAGAATTCTAGAATATAAAATTGAGAATGTTGTGTATAAACGAACAGTGTTGGAAAAGTTACATTAACCAGGGGGAAAATATTAGCAATAAATTTCTTTATAAAGGCTTGATAACCAAGATAAGGGAACTGAAGCAGATATATAAGAACAAAAGCCATTTCCCAGTAGATAAATGTTATCATTTACCACAGGAAAAAAATGTCCAAAATTACTAATTGTTTTTTGTTTTGTTTTTTTTGTTTTGTTTTTGTTTTTTTAAAGCAATTGGGGTTAAGTAACTTGCTCAAGGTTACACGGCTAGTCATTATTTATGTGGGGGTGCTCATTTTCTGAGGCCGGATTTGATCTCGGGTCATCCCAACTCCGAGGCGGGCGCTCTTACTCACTGCGCCACCTAGCCGCCCCTTTAGGGCAATTGGGGTGAAGTAACTTGCCCAAGGTTACACGGCTAGGTTTTTTTTTTTGTTTGTGTGGATTAAGTGTCTGAGGCCGGCTCCGAACTCAGGTCCTTCTGATTCCAGGGCCGGCGCTCTATTCACTGCGCCACCTAGCCGCCCCTTAAAATTACTAATTGTAAAGTAAATTAAAATAGCCCTTAGTTCCCATTCTGTTAAATTTGCATAGATTAAAAAAAAAAAGACAGTTACAGAATTTCTCAGTGGCCTAAAGGTATACTGGTGCAGAATAATTATTCTGAGAAAAGCAGTGAGTCTATCTCTTGAAGTTAACAAACTCCCGAACACCCTTTGATCCAATGACAGCACCATTCCTAGGGATCTGTGTTAGATCACAAGTAGGGAAAAGGCCTTATATGGACTAAAAATTGCAGCAGCACTGTTTTGCACTGTATTGAGGGGAAAATACCTCATCAGCACAAGAGAGAAAACAGATCAAGGCAGATACTAGGCATGGCACTAATCTTAGGAAACTAGCAGGTCAGAATACCCTAATGGGCACAAAGGAATTGGAAATGGCATGGATGCTCATCAGTTAGGGAGCAGTTCAAGAAATTAATGTCATAAAGATGCTATTGAATAGTCTGGCACATTTATGATAAAAAGGATGTCAGATCCTATGGCGAAGGGCACTGAAGACACTGACCATGTTTAGCCTTAGGAAGGGAGGTCAAAGAGGGCCACGATAACTATCCTTACCAATTGTTTAGGCTGGAGGTCTGAGTGAGTAGCAGTGGGGGGATGTTGTAGAGAGAAGAAATTAGTTTTGATTTTGGGGGAAAAACTTCGGAATTTAGATATCTTGGGCTGTCCAGAGGTCAGAAAGGGTCTCCTTTCTTTTTATTTATTTATTTAATTTATTTTTATTTTTTAGTCTGATCAACCTTTATTTTTTTTAATTAATTAAACAAATGCTTTATTAACTTCTGGTTTACATCATTCATTTCCACCAGATTATGAGTTACATTTTTCCCCATTTTTTCCCTACCCACCACCCCAGAATAGCAGTCCCACTAGATATCCCCTCATCCAATCTTCTTTCTCCCATATCTTCTCCCATATACCCTTCGACTTTGCCATTAGGGCAAGGTGAATCTCTGAGCCCCACTGCCTGGATATCTTATGAAACATTTAATTTTAAAACTTTAAAACTTTAAAGGGCCTCTTTTGGGCCTCCTTTGCCATTTTACTTTTCTTGCATCTTTATCATTTCTCTTCCCAATTTTGGCCCCCCCCCCCCCCACTTCTTTTATCTGTTTCTTAAGGTCCTCTGTGGCCTGTAGCCAGCTTGTATTTTCCCCTGGGGCTTTTGGTGCAGGAGTTCTGACCTCACAGTCCTCCTCCATGCTTTGATCCTCTTTGCCCCTAAAATACGAGTCCAATGTTGAATTTTTCTATATATTTTGTTTCTTTTGCCTAGGCATGTTGCCACTTAATTACTTGATTTTGGGGCTTGCTGCCACAGTAAGACTCTGGCACCAGAAAGGAGAGCTTCTGCCCAAATGTTGGGTCTTCACAACTTCTGCCAGTTGGGTGGCCTCTGCAAAGCCTCCACCCGCTCTGGCAAATTGGATACACACCCCAAACTTCCCCCCCCAGACCACAATCCAGATCTAGGCAGTTTAAAGCAAAAGCGATTAACCCCCAGACTGATTGCTGGGTCTCCCTACAGTTCGCAGACCAGGAGCTAGAGCTGCCACTGACGCTGCAAAATGGCTTCTGTGCAGCTGTTTCTTCAGCAGCTTTTTGCCCCCAGTGGAGGAAGCCGACACGTTCCCCAAATACTGGTCCCAAAGTCCATAGGGCACTAACCTCTCACTTTGTCCTAGGCATATCTGCGCTGATAATTCTGGAATCGCCACAGTTCCTGGTGTTATGGGGTCCCTCCAGCCACCTGCTGGCCCAGCCACCCTGGGGTTAAAACCACGGCTCAGGGGGTCCTGGGCTCTGCTCCTAGCATGCTGCGCTGTTGGTTCCCAGCCCCGTCTGCTGCCCAAGAGCGCTGCGCTCGCCGCTCCCTGCAGGGCTGCTGGGCTGTCCTCAGCAGGAGGTTAGCTTCTCTGTCGTTCTGTGGGTTCTGGGGCTCCAGAAGTTGTTCAGAGTCCCCTTTTACGTTATTTGAAAGTTGTGTGGGGCAGAGTACCTTGGAAGTGCTGTTTCTACTCTGCCATCCTGGCTCCGCCCCCCCCACCAGTGCACTTTTATAACAGACCCTGCCGTGCTGTGCTCCTGCAAGCCTCATGTGGAAAGAGTAATGTTTTCACATGGCGGTTGTGAGAAAAAACACATTGAAGTCTTAGGCTGCTTCATGTTTGTTGCTTTTAGGATAAAATACATTTTCTTTTGAAAGTCTATTATACTTAGGCTTTGCTGTCCTTTTCCCCACTTTTCCCATTGTTCTCAATACAGTCTGCTTTCTCACCAAGTGGGGCTACTTGCTGTCTCCAAAACTAGCATAGGATCCTGTGTTACTGGAAATTTATTATAATTAATCTTTTTTTGTTGGTGGTGCTTTCTCACCCTGCTTTTTACTTGTCTGTATGTTAAAAGTGTCTGGAGAAGACAAGCAACTTGAAGGGCGTGACTGTTTTTATATTCTTGTCCTGGAATCCACACCAGGGTATAAGGTGTAGCTGCACCTTGCTTTATGGTACATGTATTTTGTCAGTTTAGCAAACAGCAAATGTTTGAAATCTTTGTTGCCATAGGTAATGGAATTTGTTGGTGATGCTTATGTAAAATTTAGTATGCAAAGCACTCAGCAGAGCTATATGCTTTTATACTTCACAGAACATCTGGAAATTTTATCAATAACTTAACGTTTAAAAAAATATGTGGGGATGGAAAGTGAGTTTTCTTTACATAAGAAAGGTGGGTGGGTGGGGAAGTGAACAAGCTTTTTTGTGGCCCCCGGGATGCCAGGTACTATGCTTTACCGAGAGGCTACAGCTTGTATACTGATGACTGGTACAATTTGGTTTGGCATTTATCTATATTGGATGATGTGTTATAGTTGGAATAAGAGTTAAAAGCCTACACACAGATTGCTGTGAAACAAAGATGGGTCTGGAAAACTACCCCACTGGCCCTTTAAGAAAAAGGGAGGAAACTTTTTTACCTTGAATATTTTCAGGTTCCAGCTTGGCTGGATTACTACTCTTTGTTTTGATCAGTTGATAATATAAGGGGGTTAACTCTGTTCCTGATAATTATGTCATTCATACAGTCATTTTAGAGCAATCCAGAATTTACCAGTTCTAATACTACCATGTGGGGTACTCTTTGTGAGCAGTTGCAGATTAGTGGGGTGTGTGTGTGTGTGTGTGTGTGTGTGTGTGTGTGTGTGTGTGTGTGTGAGTGTGTGAGTGTGAGATTTGTCTTCTGTCACATGTCTTTTGGTGTGTTGACTTTTCCTTAGTTCTGGGACTTTCAGGGGATTCATCATCTTTGCCATTTTACCCGAAGCTTCTTTTTAAGTATTCATTCAGTTTAGTACATCATATACTTGTACCTACTGTATTCAAGGCACTGCATTCAGTAGAAAATTAATAGAATGAAATACTTGCTTCCTTTAAGGAACTACTTATGTTCTTTGTCTTGGAATTCCTGGGTGTAGCTGTTCATAAAGGAGGGGTTAGGAGATAGGTATCCCAAAAGGCTTCCAAATAGCAGGTCTTTTGGTTCTAGGAAAGGTAGAGTTTCTAAAAGGTGGAAATGTAGGAAGTTCTAAGGATGGACTCGACTCTGTAGGAGACAGAAAGGAGGGAGATGGAATGCCAGGGTTAGATGTTAAGCTCCAATCTGCCTGGAACAGAAAGTGCGTATAGGGGGAAATAATGTGAAGGAAGTCAGGAAAAATGATCTGGAGCCAGATTGTGGAATATAGGAAGGCCTGGCAGCGCTTATGGCACCAGCATAATCCCTTGGGATACAGACTATCTTCCCTCCTACTGTGAGTTTTTTGGTAAGCCTTTTACCCACTGGCTGAATTTCTGTTTGTTTTTCTTTTTTGGAAACTAAATGTGTCCTCTAGCAGACCATTGTCACTATCTCCTAAAATCCCTGGCTCTGTACCAGTAAAATTCTAGGGTAGCAAAGGCGTTGTACATGTCCTTGTATTTGAACTAATGGCATATCAAATGCATATATTGCTTTAAGGTGTTCCAAATGTTTGAGATATGATTTTTCTTATAATTCTTTTTTTTTTTTGATAGGATATAAAAATCACTTCAGACAAAGAAGTTTCATTTCCTTTTCCTTTGTTGGTTTTTTGAGAAGAATAGCATTTGTTTTATAGAATACATTGTGATAATCCCTTACCATCTTTCAGACTAACAGGGATGCCAAAAGAAAAATATGATCCCCCAGATCCTCGCAGAATTTACACCATCATGTCAGCAGAGGAGGTAGCCAACGGAAAGAAATCTCACTGGACAGAATTAGAAATCTCTGGTGAGTCAAATCTAAAGGATTAAAAATCTCCCAAGCATTGGCAATCAAACAAACAAGTGTATGTATTTATTTTCACATAATTGACCAGAGGCACTATTCAATAGAAGTTTAACTCTGAAATGCATCCATTTTGCCTGGAATTGTCAGTCTCCTCCTTATAATAAATAGATTATCTGGCCATTTTTTGGAGTTGAAGTAAAAAATCTGAGCTAGAACTGGTTATCTGGAATACTAGGATGCCCAAGTACTGTCTTTTCATAGAACTTTTGAAATATTTTTGATTTTTGTGAAAGAATTAACTTGGATTTGTTCCCAAACCAAACTGTCTCACTTCTCTAGTAACTCAGTGTTAATATATGAAATTGTAAAACCTATCACGAGCAGCTCTCCTGAGGACTGCTGCTGTGAATAACTTCAAGCATCTAAGAAGTATAGTATAGTGAACTGTTTATTCAGCAATAAACCAAAGCATAACATTTAAGAAACTAAAGTACAACATTCACAACATCATAACGTTAACATAACATAATGCAACAACTTAATACTAAGTTGGCCAGTCTGAAATAAAACATCATTCAGTAAGTTACAATCTCCTGTGTATCCTGAGTGTCCAAGTAAAGTCTTTCATCTTGACTTCCAATTATCCTTAAGGGGTAGCAGAGAGTAAGTACAAAGGCCATCCACTCCTAGGTCACAGTTAAGTCACAATCTTATCAGTCCATACAGAGTACCCAAGTAAAGTTCTCTTACATATTGTCTGGAGACTGGCTTCCAAACCCCATTGCTAACTGTTCCCAACTCTTGGGTGGATTTGCATGTAGGCAACTCTCTGCTCCAGTTCTGTATCTCAGTCCATGGGGGCTTCTCCGCTGCAAGCCCTTTGCAGTTTCTATTTCTGGGAAGGCAAAACTTAACAGAGCTACAACAGTATTTACACACATTTTCAGCAGGATCATCTCAATTCACTTTCTGTCTGACAAAATAACACAAATCAATAGACAAGGCTTTTGTCTAAGAAATCAAACAGAAATCAACAGTAAAGTCCCAGGACTTCTGTAACAGCAGTCCTTTTCACTGCTTCGGTCTAAGAACAGCAGTGGGTGCTTCTGTCTGACAAAGTAACACAAATCAACAGACAGAGTGCTGACATCACAAACATCTCTTTTAGCTCTTAGAAAGTAACACAGGTTAATAAAGTGCCGAAATTGGTAGCGTTCTCCCTCTGAGTTCTGCTTGGTCATAGTTTTTTTCTCCCTGTTCCACCCTTCCTGCAAGCTCTTCCCACCCTGGGCTCCATGTGATGATGATAGGCCTGTTAAGGACAGGGAGCCCTATGAAGGACAACACAATAGTGTTTCCAATGAAGACTTTTGATATAGTCAAAGGCAAGGCTCAAATACATTCACACTTTTCCCAAGTCTGCTGTACCCTTGTTGCTGTTGCCACTGACCATGGCCTAGAGCACCTCCTCCAGTGACTAGAACAAGAAAAATGTTGGGCACCACCCCCAGGACGCCTTTTTTCAAAGTCTCTCTGTCTCTCTCTGAGACTTCTCTACCTATGAAAAATGATTGTGTAATTTGTGTTTCCATTAATTATTTGGGGTCTTAAGTAGCTTGTGAAGTACATAATATTAGCATCTTACTACTTGTGTGCCTTGTTTTGGTACTGTAGGGTGATCAACCTTGTTCTCTGCATTTAGCCTCCATTTTGCCCTTCCAAGCATCTTTCCTGCTTTCCTTTTGTATTTCCCCCTCTACTTTGCACTACTGTATCATCCAGCTTCAGCTTCCCTTTACATCCCTTAAAATCTTCCCTCATTCCCACCTTTTCTCTCAGTCATTTACATTTTAACCAGAGATAAAAGCCTTAAGAAAAATGCCTTTTTAGGGTCCCTGAAATTCTAACAGAAAACTATGACTCACTCAAAATTGTACCAAATCTGTTTTGACCAGAAAAAAGTTCAGACTTATCTCTTGCTCTGGAAGTGAAAAAGTTAGATTTCAAAAATGTCATGCACACCCTTTGCCATGAGGATTGTGTTGTAAGTAAAATGGTGTGTTGTGCCAGAGTCATTTAGGACTGTCTCCTTACTTGTCACTTGTATGTTTCATTGCATGCTGAAATAGACTAGTGTGTTTTTATAGTTCTGCAATCCCCTGTGTGTCTCCACAACCTCACTTCCAAACATACATATTGGTCATTTGGATATTGTACCTGAAAATTTATTTATCTTTGAACATTTTGCTTTTTAGGTAGAGTGCGGAGCCTAAGTCCATCACTTTGGTCATTGACACACTTGACAGCTCTGCACCTAAATGACAATTATCTTACTCGCATTCCACCTGATATTGCCAAGCTTCATAATCTGGTTTACTTGGACTTGTCATCCAATAAACTCAGAAGTTTACCAGCAGAACTAGGAAACATGGTGTCTCTCAGGTGAGTAAACATACAGATATGATCTACTGGCTAAAAAGGAAAATTTGTAAAATGGTACAGGGTATTATTCATGAAAGACTAGCAAGGGAAAATATTGGATTTATTTTATAATTAAATACATCTTTATTACATGGCCTGAATGCCTTATTGTATCTTAAATCCAATATTCCAATTAAATTTTATTTCCATAAAGACATATATGGATATATAAATATATATATATATATATATCCATATGTGTATATATGGAGACAAATATATATAAATAAAAAATACACACACATATGCATGCACACACCAATAAGCAAGAAGCAGTGGAATATATATATATATATTTTTTTTTTTTTTCCTTCTTTTTTTGGAAGACAGGGCAGTTGGGGTTAAATGACTTGCCCAAGGTCACACGGCTAGTAAATGTATCAAGTGTCTGAGGCCAGATTTGAACTCAGGTCCTCCTGACTCCAGGTGCTCTATTCACTGTGCCACCTAGCCATCCCCTTATTAGTATACTTTTAAGATTGTCCTCATCTAAGAAAATTTTGCAAATAATTTTGATTCTAATGACACAGTATCTAAATCCACCCTGCATGGAGACATAAGAATTGAATTACTGATTATAACTTTTTCAGTCATACTTGGGAAACAATATAGCTTAAATGTTTAAAATTTTATATGTTTGAAATTTGAAAAAATTACTCACTTTAAGAAAACTGTACTGTTACTATTAAGAATTTTTATTGTTTGTCTTAAATTCTATAATATGAACCCATAATTTCATTTTTCTTCTTTAAGATCTTATTTTATTTCTTATAATATAGAATTAAGTTGTTTATGTTTTGTTTCTTAAAAGTCACAAATACTATTTGTTTCTGTTAATAGGGAATTGCTTTTAAATAACAATCTGTTACGGGTTTTGCCTTATGAACTTGGTCGGCTCTTCCAGCTACAAACGTTAGGTTTGAAAGGTGAGTAGTTTCAGTTTGCCTTTTAATTGTGTGTGTGATGGGGGAGCAGGCGTGGGGAATGGAAGATTGATGCTCTCGTGGTCAGGGCAAGCTTTTGGGTAGGAAGTTGAGAATTTGTTTAGTTTCTCCTGTGGGATAAGTGGATTGCCCAGAGACTGATGGTTTTATCATGGGACCATTAATAATGTGTCTCACAACTTGTTTGAAAAATTTTCAGTTTTCTTTTCTAATTTCTTAATAGGATTATAAAATTTCCCTAGGTGGTAAGTTCTTAATCATGTCCAGTTTTAAAAGTTACTCACATTATAAATATTGTTTTTGTTGATAAAATTATAAAACTCAAAGCTTTAACGAAAACACACATACATCAGATTTTGACAGAGTAGACAGATTGCACCAATTATGTGGTTACAGGGGGTAAACACATGAAGCTAAACTATACATGGGTTAGGCAGAGTTCCTAAGTAGATGATGCCTCATGCACGATTCACTAAGAATTCATTAGTTAGAAAAAATGTTTTTCAAAATCATTAGGTCACCCTAAGGAGCAGAGTTTCATTAGATTTTTATATAAATCTTGTAATCTGGCTATTTATAATAACCTAAATAAAATGACTAAGTTAAGAATGACTCCAGGAGAATCATTTTTCTCTTGCTCTGGAGCTAAATATTTCAAATGTCACTGTGAAAGAATAAAACTCAGTGCCTCTGAGGATTGAAATGATGTGAACGTTAGACCTGTCCTTGTAAATTTACTTTTGTTTCAAAGGCTGTTTTGGTTTCCCATAGACAGTCCCATCACTAATGATGTGAAATGAAGAAGAGCCCTCACAATGAAATAAAGTTATTTGATGAATGATAGATTTGTTTTGAAAATTGGCTAAAAGCAAAAATTGCACAAGTCAGTTATTTCTATGTGGTAATCTTTAGTCAGTAGCCCTCTGGGGCCCCAGGTTTCCTGTCTTATTGAAGCACTCTATTCACCTGAGTATATTTCAGAAAAAGAAACAGTTTTGAACGGCGAGAACAGTGTGTTGAAATTGAAGCATTGGAATCTGAGCCATGGCATTTGAAATGTAGATCTTGTACTATTGTGTATACTACTTTTAATAAAAATATAGTTCATTTTATTGAAGTACCTTGCTAGATTTTTGTTTAAAAATAAAACCCACACAAATTTAATCATTCTTAAAAATCTTCATTAAATATCTATTAAGATTGGTATTTTTAAAATTCTGTTACACCTATCTCTCCCCCTGCCCAACTTGCTTAGACCCTAAATTGTTTCTTCTTTTTTTAAAAAATTTTTAAAATCTTTAAAATTTATTTTATTTATTTTTAATTTTTTTGCTTTTTGGAGGGCAGTTGGGGTTAAGTAACTTGCCCAAGGTCACACAGCTAGGTTTTTGTTTGTATGTGTTAAGTGTCTGAGGTCAGATCCGAACTCAGGTCCTTCTGACTCCAGGGCCAGCGCTCTACTCACTGCGCCACCTAGCTGCCCCTCCTAAATTGTTTCTTGAATGTCAACCAAGGTGGCTGATAAATTACCCTTTGTGTCACTGCTAGGCTTTATGATAGAGAATGAATTTTTTTGATGTCTAACACAGCATAATGCTGGAGTGCTATGCAAGGCCAAGTTAGGTTGTAAATTCCTTAAATATAGACATACATTTTTAAAGTTTTAAATGCACTTTAACACTCCTTTTTAAAAATTTCCAAATTCCAAGTTTCAAGTCTTCTACTTCCTATCCCTTCTCCCATCCATTGAGAAGGCAAGCAATATAGCAATTATACAACATACCTAACTTGTATGTTGTCTTTTGTGGGAAACATATAAAGTTACTAAAAGTTCTTAGCTTTGGGGTCTGAAGAAAGATATCTAGAGTTTAAGGCAGGCAGATAAGAACCATTTCTGTACCACTTATCATTAACTCATGTCCATATATTGACCTCTATTAATTCACCAAAGAAAGGACGGGCATTGTTCAAAGCAGTAAATATACAAACACATGTACTTTCCCCTTGTGGAGTGATGCCGGTAGGCTATCTAGGCTACTGGTATCACTAGGATACTTTCATGGAGGGTTTGACCAGGCTATCCATGGAGAGGCAAGTTTTGACCAATACTGGTAAGTTAGATAGAGGCCTAGTTGGAGTCTAAGTCCAGTAGTGGCATTTCTGGGTCACAGGGCTCTTCCCATTGATTCTCTTCTTTACCTTCAGATTTATCTCTTGTTCATTTAGTAGGAAAAGTGAATAATTATGCCAGTGAATGATTTTTGTAATCTGCAACTTGTTTCAGGTTTCTCTTGTTGAATTTAAGCCATTTTGCCATGTTTTCAATGAACTTTTTAAATGTTAGAATTTATAAGGGGAAATTTTCAGTTTGTGACCCTCTTTTTTTGGAGGGGGCAGGTGAGGCAACTAGGGTTAAGTGACTTGTCCAAGTGTACCAGCAAGCACCCCGACATACCCAGCCAGGGTGGCTGCCAACACAGGTTCTTAGATCTGCTTTTCTAAAAGAAAGCAACTCAAAATGGGTCAGCAATCTTGCTTTAATCAATCAAACATATCATTTACCTAGTTTAGGGGAAAAAGTCAGCACCCCGAACTTCAGAGTATACAAACAAGTTATAAGCAGAAGGGATAGGAAGACAGAGAAACAGATCAGCAGACAGGCTTCCAGCTGTCTGACCATTACATCCATACCTAGTCAGTTACCAGAGAGGGAAGCTCCAACATCTGGGTTTCCAAAGCTGGGGGTGGGGCTCTACGGCTACCCAGAGTCTCATCTGATCAAATCACACAACTGTTCTCAAAGTGAGCCACAAAGCAAAACCTCACATCAGGGATTATATAGCCTTCTCCTGGATCAGAGAATGTCACAACCCTCTTGACCCAGTGCCCCATCACAGAGCACCAAGGTGTGGGCATTCCTGAAAACCAAGCCTAGCCACAGGCTCCAGGTGCACTTAAGCCTATCAAAGGGCCTAGAGGCAGGGAAGATCTTAAATTCCCATTCCCATAACACCAAGGCCACCAAGCTAGTGTCAAGTGTCTGAGACCAGACTTGAATTCAGGTCCTCCTGGCTCCAGTTCGAGTGGGCCATTCATTGCATCACCTAGCTGCCCTGTGACCTTTTTTTAAACACAAGTTTTTATTGATATTTTCAGTTTTCCTATATCATCATAGTTATCAGAGTTATCTCCCTACCTCCCTTAGAGCCCTCCCACATGACAAATACCTTTTAGAGAGGAAGTCATCAGTACAACTGATAATACAGTGAAAAACTTTGGGAAAAAATGTGCAACTTTAGTATGAATTGAATCAAAAAGGGAAAAATTTTAAGGTTTTATTTGTGACCAATTTAACGAAATATTTTTCCTTTTGTTCTTATATGCTGATTATAAAGGATGTATAATGCAAAGGAATAAAGTTTAGACAATTGTTACTTAGCATTCTGTTGTTTAACTTTCTCTTCTGTCTTTTCCAAGCTTTTATAAGTCATGTCATTATGTTCTTACTCATTTGTTTCAGGCAATCCTTTATCACAGGATATTCTAAGCTTATACCAGGACCCAGATGGAACCCGAAAGCTACTGAACTACATGCTTGACAATCTAGCAGGTGACTGAAGCCTGTCTTTTCTGCCTATTCTTGGGTTTTATGAAGATGTAGCCCTCTGGTTCTCTGCTATATGTTCCTTTAGCCTTTAAATCAAAGCATTCCTTAAACTTCTGTTCTTTAGTTCATTTATACCTCCTCCCATGGTCTCCCTCTTGAAGCAGCAGCACTATCCCATCTTTCCAGCTAGAGGTCCTCTTGATATACAAGGCCATGTTCAGCTTAGGGGCATGACAAAGTTGACGAGTGCTGATTCAGTGTCAGGAAGTCTTGGGTTCATATCCTTACTAACAGCAACTCTTGTTGCCACTAGGCATCTATTCTGTGTTCATATCTACCCCTCGTCTGTGAACCTGTGATACCTTGATCTTTTCAAGTTCTTCTGATACCTTGGCTATGGCACCAGTATTCTCTTTTTCAGGCATTCATATATTTCCTGGCGCAGGTACCCCCGCATGAGGTTCTGTTGGTCATTTTCCAAATGGATTCCACATCAGTGCTATCTTATGTTCATTTCTCCTCCCCTGTTCACATGTTACCCACCTTAATTTTTGCATTAGTCTCATAACCAGTCATTTGCCTTTATGCTGTCCTCAATTCAGTTTTTTACTATTGTCCGTTCTGCTGTGACATGATAAATTTCTTTTAAAGATGTAAATGTAAATGTTAAAATGTAAGATTTTATCACAGCGCTAGTCAAAGGGAAAATGGTGTTGGGACACACAGTGATGCAAAAAAAGATATGTCTGCTAAATGGGCTATCAATAAATAAAAACACAAAAATACAGAAATACAAAAACAGTCTTACCTAAAGTGGGATGTGGAAAATCCTGTAGTGAGGGGTGTGTCTGTGAATACAAGAGTTCTGTTTGGAGGCATAGGAAGTAGGGAGTATAAAGCTTTTTAGTTAGTGATGGATTTGGATGAGGAGTTTTGCAATATGTGAATCTACAGAAATGAGTCTGCTGTGTCATGTATCAGTGTGGCCAGCTCTAGGCAGAGAGCCAGCGGTTTTCCCCACACTTAACATATTGCTGCTTATGTTATTCCTGTGAGGCTTATATTTTTCTGCTTCTTGTGCGCGCGCACACGCATCTTGATTAAGTTAGTTTTGGTGAAATGACTTGCTCAGGGTCACATAGCTAGTACATATCTGAGGCCAGATTTAAACTCTGGTCTTCCTGCCTCCAGCCTTGCAGTTTACCCACTGAAGCACCTAGCTGCCCCCAATAGCAAATTATAACATCACTACTGAGCAGGATGCCAAGGCTGCCAAAATGTTATCCTCTAGGTCCTTAGCAGGTGCCTTCATCTTTGAAGAAGTAATTGCTGAGCTTTTGTTCTTATAGTACCTTAATTTTTGAATATTTTTCCCTCTCTCCTGTACTGTGAACCAGGTATCTCTTGTATCAAGGAGAAGGGCAAAAAGTTTAGCAAAACTAAGTAATGTATATGCTTTAATGTAGCATTTTATGCCTATGTTCCCTCACCTGCATCCCACTTATATTATGATGTTATTTTTGTATATTCCTGGTAACTCTTTTCACTCTGTAGTCACATATGTCCAAGTATATTTCTGAATTCACATTCATAATTTATTATGGTCCTGCAAAATATTATATTGTATTAGAATAGAGAAACCTAGAATGTTGGACTGAATGAATCCTCTACAGTTAAATTGAATAGGAATAAATACAAAGTTTTATAATTAAAAAAAAAATGACCTGAGTGAGTATAAGGAGAGTGAAGCATTAGAGGTAGACTTTTAATCTAGTTCTTAATATAAATTCCTATGATAGTGAACTACTCACTGGAAGTCTTCAAGCAGTGGTTGGGCATCCACATAGCTGGGATGTGGTAGTGCTGCAGTCTTGTTCAGGCTTGGGTGTGGCCAGAGGGCCTGTCTCAAGTCCCATTGAACTTTGATTCTCATCTTTTCATCTGGTGTGTGGCTTGTTGGAAACATCCCTTTACAGGAATCTCTTGGCTTTTTTTCTGTCTTGTATCTTGTAAAAATCTTTTATTCAGAAGATTGAACAAATCTTGTGTCCTTACTCTGTTTAGAGCACTGTAATTTTTAGATTTTTTATTATTTTTAAAATTATTTTTGTATATTATATAATTTTTATTATTAATTTTTTTCAAATGCTATATTAACTTCTGTTTTACTTCATTTCCTCCAGTTTTTGTGTTACAAATTTTCTCCCTGTTTTTCTGCTACCCACCTCCCCAAAATAGCAGTCCCCCAGCATATCCCCTCCTCTTATTTCCCAATTACATGTAAAATAGTATTAATAATAGTATGTATATATTTTTGAACATTTGGTTTTAAAACTTTGAATTCCAAAATCATTCCCTTCCTCCCTTGTCACCCACCCTTACTGGGAAGATAAGCAATTCAATATAGGTTGTTCATGTGTAGCTAATGCAAAACATAGTAGATATATTGTAGAAGACTGATTATATTTCCCTTCCTCCTATCCCACCTCCCATTTGTTCTATTCTCTACTTTGGTCCTGCCCCTTTTCAAAAGTGTGTGCTTCCTACTTCCTCCCAGTCTGCCCTCCTTTCTATCATCCCCCTTCTTATCCCCTTCCTCCCTACTCTCCTGTAGGGTGAGATACCCTATTTCATGTATATGTCATTCCCTCCCTGAGCCAAATCTAAGGATTATAATGTTGACCCATTCCCTTATGCCTTCCTGTTCTTCCCCTCCATTGTAACCATTTTCCCTTGCCTCTTCTATATGAGACAATATGCCCCAATCTGTCTCTCCCCATCTCCTCTAATTATATTCCTCTCTCACCTCTTAATTTCACCTTTTAAGTATCATCCCTTCCTATTAAATTGGTCCTGTGCCCTCTATCTATGTATACCTGTAAATACACACACACACACACACACACACACACACTCACACTCACACTCACACTCACGCTCACTCAAATATACTGTAGAGTCAGTATGTGTTTAATTGTACGAAGTTATCTTCATTGATGCCTCAAGTTCAAATGAGAAGATACAAGATATCTTTAAATGGTAGAAGGCATATAAGGAAGTAATTATATGGATTTTAAAATATTCTTAGTATGTTAAAAGTCTCGGGGGAAAAAAGTCATGATTCTTGGCATTGAGGGTGATGGATTCAATGAAGGTGTTTGATTTAATGAATAGTTCTTGAAGACCTGTTACAAGGATGTGGCTCTCCCTTAGATTGGGCTGTTTTTAAAACCGCATTGCTTTTTGACACCTAAATTTCAAAGTTGCGTCTCTTTTATGGAAGTTGTGTTCAAGTAGGAAATGAGAATTGATTTGATCCTAAAGCTGTAAATCACATTAAAATGTGTGATGTTAAAAATATCTCTATGTCCATCTATCTTTCAGTCCATCCAGAGCAGCTTCCTCCGAGGCCATGGATTACACTAAAAGAACGAGACCAAATTCTGCCCTCAGGTAAGGATTCTAATGTCTCTCCTCACCTTCTAGAAACACATGGAATCCTGCCTGGTCTCTGGGCCTTTCATCAGCAGTCATACCACAACGTCACTAACTCAGGCTTCTCGTAACCAATGGATTCTCAAAAGAAAATTTCTTACTCTGTGCAGTTACCTTATCATGAGTGCCTGCCTAGATAACTAGTAATACCAGTTAGATCAATAATAGCAGTTGCACTGGTTTTTAAGAAAGTATTAGGGCAGTGAGGTGGCTCAGTGGATAAAGTGCTGGGCCTTTATTCAGGAAGATTTGGGTTCAGACCCTGCCTCAAACCCTGTGTGATGCTGTGTGAGTCACTTCCCTCTTTCTTTATCCATTTTCTCATCTATAAAATGAGCTGGAGAAGGAAATGGCAAACCACTCCAGTATCTTTGCCAGGAAAACCCCAAGAGGGGTCATGAAGAGTCGGACACAACTGAGAAAGGCCTGAAGAACAACTTTTTGGTATTTTCCTCAAAATATGAATTTGATTGTGAGCTGGTAATTTGGCAGTAAAGCATGATATGATGCTGAGCAACTTGAGGTTATGTTTTAATTTCTCTCTTTCTTGAGGTATTTTTGAGAACATTGTGATTCCTAGCACCCACTTATCCTGGAGGTTGGAACTGATTTGTTAATTGTGCTGCTTGCAATTAATTACCGTTTTAAAGAAAAGCTTTGATAAGTACCATTTTTCCAAAGCTATGATGATTAGGACAATAATTTTTGGTCTCGATGAGTACTTATCAGACATCTCATGCTACTGTTTCAATAAATTATCTTTGTGGTGTAGATGACAAAGATCAGCATTTGGAGTCGGGAAGAGCTGAAATCAAATTTTTCTCAGACATTTGCTGACTGTGTGACTCTATACAAGTAATAACTTTTCCTGTCCCTAAATTTCTTATCTACAAAATTGTATTGGCAGTAGCATCTATTTTTTAGACTGTTTTTGAGGATTGAATGAGCAAGGACTTGTATTTTAGTCCTATATAGTATCAGGTAGTATTAGTTTTATGTGTAGTTATTATGTAATCTTTTCTTATCAAAAGTTGGCTTTGTACGTTAGAGTGAAAAGCATTCTCAAAAATGAATAATTTTGCTTTGGTAGTTGGTGGTAGGTGTTCTGAGGATGGAAATTTGATCATCCACTTAACCTTTTTGCTCATTTCAAAAATGTTTTGCTTCTTAAGAACATAGCTGTGCCTTAACTCGGGTATTAATATGGATTTACATTGTGTAATATTGTTAAAATTGTTCATCAGTGGGATTGTGTCAGTGTAAGCCCTGTATTATGGGGAGGGCAGTTCCCAAAAATGCAGGTACAGTAATGCTCTGGACTAAACATAAGTTCTGATTGTTTCCTAAAAAGCGCTTATATATTCTGAGTTTAATGTATTTAACTTAGTATAGAATCAAATTCTTCCCTTGTTTCTTCATTTTTTTCCTTTGTTTTTTTAAACATTGGAGGGAAACTTTTCTATTCTAAGCAGTTCTTTTTTGAAGTATTAGAATATTATGCACTGCAGGTTTCTTGGCCTGTGGAGTTCTTGAGCACCTCTTTTTCATTAAGAATTAGAGCAGCAGGAACAACAATACTTGACTTCAGAAATAATTATGTTCTTGATATTCCTGTTGAAGCGCTTGTAATAATTTGATTTTCTTCTGTGGCCATGTTTCTTAGTTGGACATAGATTTTTTGGATAAAGTCCTGTTCTGTGAATGTGAAGAGTTTATTGACACTTGAAATAGGTAAAGATATTACCGTTTGTTCATTGTTACCTTTGTGTTATAGAATATACAATACAGTATGATATACAATAAATAGTTATGGCTGAAGTTTAGGGCCTTATGTATAACCATGGAATGGGGCTAAAAAGTCAACTTCTGAAGGATAAAATACATTGTTGTCAAATGAGAGAGGTAATCATCTAAGCGGTCTCTAATCAGGAAGGTCAGGGGTTCGGGTTTGCAAGCTAGTAATAATCTAGTTAGACTTGAACTTGAATCAAGAGCAGTGAAGTATGCCCTTGTTTGAGTTGGTGTTGAGATATTGCATTGATTTGGAATTAAGAACACGCTCCATCCTGGGAAACTGTAGGTGTCCACCAGGATCTGAGGCGGCTTTAGGATTACCCTGGTCAGTATCTGGTGCCTTTTCCTCTTCTACCTGGAACCACCAATCTCCAGGCCTAGAGTGGGGAAGACAGAGGTAAAAACTGAATTTGCTTGACTCCCATGAGTATTACATAAATACTTGATTTTTAGCATAGTGGGTTTGACTATAGTCCTTTTATTTTTCATGGAAATTAGAGTTTAACTTAGAAACCAGTCTTAGGAAATTAGTTTTAAGATTAGATCTTCTATGTTGAACAGTTTACATCCTGATTTCAGACCTCTAAAAGTTTATGGCCTTACTCTTTAGTGTCTTCTACTGAAAGGGAGAGGGGAGGATTTGCGACTTTTGGATGAGAAAAAGTGAATTTCTGCAAAATTCATGCTTAAATTTACATGGGAAACTTTTGATAAGGAAATGAGTCATGGAAATATAATTTTATGGGGAATATTTAAACTACTTAAGCTTACAGAAATTTGGTTATTCTGCCAAAAATAAAATGTATGTGTTTTAGTTAAGAAACGGCTGTAGGCTGAGCTTTGTTAGCCTAGTTCTAGACTAGTAGTACAAAAGAATTACTCTAACAAACTTCCATGATTCAAGACTTTTTACAAAATCACCGTGTCCTGTTAGTTTGTATAGCTAGGTTTTTATAGTGTATTGGAACTGACAGAAAATCTTGTTCTAGGCATTTCTCAGTTAACAATAAAATTCTTGGTTTTTCCTTGGGGGATGAATTCTTGTACGTATATGTATGTGCTTAGTGTATGTACGTATATGTGCATCTGCATCATATTTCTTCAACAAGCAAGCTGCCTAATTTTCTCCTTTTTGTCCCTTGTTTTTTCTCCTCTTTCTCCCTAGCATCATTCACGGTTATGTGCTATAATGTGCTATGTGATAAGTACGCCACCCGGCAGCTTTATGGCTACTGCCCATCCTGGGCATTAAACTGGGAGTACAGGAAAAAGGGAATTATGGAAGAGATTGTTAACTGGGATGCAGATATCATTAGTCTTCAGGTAACAGTAGAAATTATATTGTCTTTCACTTAAAGACAAATTGGTTGAAAAATTAGCTAAACTTCAGAACAAGTACGTTATGCCTAAAAGGAAACCATATGTAAAGGACCCCCCCCCCCCTTTAAGCTGATAAGTGAACATTTTCATGCTAATACAAAATTTGACAGGTCCCAGATAGACCCTTCGACTTTTCTTCATTGTATTTCACTCTGAGGCGGAGTCATTTGTCATAAATTTAAGCAGTTAAGTTTAGGAACAAATCATTGATGAATTTGGCAAGACAGAAAATTATGAAATAATTTTAATATAAATGTGAATAATTAAAAGCAAGCTTATGTCTTAAAGTGGCATTTGAAGGGAAATCGGTGTTTCTCTACAATTGTTCTCTTGCTTATGCTCTCCGTACTCCATAATACTCTTTCAGCTGAGGTTTAGAATCTCCCTTGTTATGTCATACTTTGCTAAAGCAAATTTAATTGAAATAAAACTACATTGTTGTGCAGTGGTCTCTCTTTTGCTTGCTAGTTTCTGAACATAAAAAGTTAAAATAGTTATTTGTAGGCAATTTCTTTTCTTGGTCCGGTTTTACCAGTAATTAAAAAAAAATATGTAAGGGGTTTGAAGATCATTAAAAAAAAAATGTCTACAGCCATAAATTCCCACATAAATTCTCTTTAAGATAGACCATAAATGCTGTATTTTAAGTCTGGGGAGTAAAAAGGCAATTGTAAGTTGCCATTATATTTCCTTCCACTCCTCCTGACTGTTCATGTATTTACCTGGGACACAAGTACCACCAGCTAAAATGCTGCATTTGAAAGCCAGCTACCCTGAAAAGAACAGAGGCAGGGAAAAGCAAAATAAGCCATAGTTAAATGATGTTTTTCCAATATCATAAGTCAGTCTCAAGAAACCCATTGATTTGAATGAGCATATAATTAGTAGAGATCATTTCTGATGTGTATTAGTTGCCCATAAATCAAATCCTTCTCTTTTTTTCTAGCTGTTTTGATTTCTAGATGAAAGCATCTGTTCTTTAGATGTCTAGGTTATTTTTAAAAACTTTCATTTAGTAAGATGCAGCTTGGACAGGGCCTGGAGTCAGGATATAAGAGGACAGTCTGTATCTAGGGCCTGGTGGCAGCAAGACTTGAGCCGAAGTCTTGCCTTCATTACTACTTGTGTGACCTGGGCAAGTCACTCAGTCATCTTCTTACTTAGTTTTTTTAGTCATTTGTAAGATTTTCTTGGGTTAGTGGGTGAGACTGGAAAATGAGAAATGCTTATTCATAATTTTAAAAGATTTCTCCCGTTACTTGGAAATCTATCATTCATTGAACACCTCCTGTGGCATTTGATTGTTTTTATTTTTTAATACCTCAGATTTTAGTTGGTAAAAACATAGTAGTTGGCCCTTCTTTATTTTAAATGAACCTTTCCTTGTGGTCCTGGGCTCTGATAACTGTTGAGATTTTCCTCAATGTCTTGTGGATGATGACTCTTCTCTTTCCTTAGGAAGTGGAAACAGAGCAATATTTCACCCTCTTTCTGCCGGCATTAAAAGAGCGCGGATATGATGGATTTTTTTCTCCAAAATCACGTGCCAAAATCATGTCTGAGCAGGAGAGAAAACATGTGGACGGTTGTGCAATATTCTTCAAAACAGAAAAGTGAGTAAAAGGCATAAACCATAGTGACCCAGACAAAGTTTCACAATTCTCAGTGAAATCCCCAGGATAAGAGAGAAGACTGTCAAGTCAGTGAAGCCCAGGAGGCCACCTGGGCCTCTTCTGTGGCTTGCCTGCCTGCCCCGGTCCACAGTCATGGGGCCCGTCTTCACAGCCTTGGATGCTGGCAGTGAGGCTGGTGCTCAGAGTTCTGCAGGGCAGGGTCCTTGGTTGTATCCATCACGGTGTGAGGGGAATTGAGCTGCTCATAATCTTGTGGAAAGAACATAACAGGATATGTAGCCAGAAGCAAGAGTGTTGCCTGTTAAAAACAATGAATCCTGACATTTGTATAAGATGCACAAAAGTCTACGTTCACAATGATTCTGTAGTGTTGTGGTGTATTATTAGCCCATTTTATGGTACCGTTCCTCATGCAAGTAGAGAAAGTTGGAGATTCCAGTTGTAGCCTGATCACTCCTCTTGCTTCTAGCAGTCTTCCTCTGGGAATAGTCTCTCTCCTTACAGACAACCTTCACTCTGACTAAGCTTTGTGCCTCCATCTACATATTAAGGAAAGACTTGGATGGACTGGAGGTTTGGAGGAGAGCAAAGACGGATCCAGATGGGTTTTTAAGGTCTAGCTCACTAGGGTCTCTTACCCAGCCAATCTTATTGGACTGAGTCTTTTCACATGTTGTTACACTTTCCTTTTGTGCTATTTTGTCTGTTAGTGTCCTCAGAGCCTTAGAGCGTGGATTCTTAAGTGTTACTTTATTTGTTAACTTGATATTGTTAGCTTATGTTCATTTCATTTTTTATTTTATATGCTATTTTTATTTTTAGTCTTCTATTTTAGATATTTAAAACATTCAGAGGAGTTGTCTGTAGACTTCTGCTCATGGTACATAGCTCTTTACTCACCTGGTATCTTTTCTCTTACTTCTCTTGAGGCTCACATTTCTTTGTTCCTGGATTGATTTCAGGGTGGGGGCGGGTTGGCCTCTCTTCCTAGTGAAGTCTCCTGCCTTGAAGGGACTGAGACTTATCTTTTGTCCTCCTGCACCACACTCCACCCATCATGGGCTTTTAAGTGAGTGTTAATAGAATCTGATTTGGCCTTTGAAGGCCTGTGGACCCTCCTGAATAAATTACCTTTGACTGCAGAACTTGAATAGGAAAAGAACGGGATATAGAAGCTCCTCAAGCTTAGGATTAGAAGCATACCTTGACATTCAGTAAGCTTAGAGGCCACTGAAAAAAATGGTCATTGCGGTTTTTATCTTTGCTTCAGACCCTGATGGGGGTCTGTTTGTGTTTCTCATGTGCAGTGTCTTAGAAGGAGCTGAATCTTTGAATTCTGACTCACTCTTAACCTCTGGGTCCCAGTTTCCTCATTGGTTAAATCACTGGGTTGTACTAAATGGTCTTTTAAGTTATTTTTTTTTTAAGCAATTGGGGTTAAGTAACTTGCTCAAGGTTACACGGCTAGTCATTATTTATGTGTGGGTACTCATTTTCTGAGGCCGGATTTGATCTCGGGTCATCCCAACTCCGAGGCCGGCACTCTTACTCACTGTGCCACCTAGCCACCCCTAAGTATTTTTTTTTAAATATATATTTGAAACATTTAATCTTAAGATCTCGAATTTCAGACCCATTGCCTTCCTCCCTTGTCATCCATTCCCTCTGGGAAGATAATTCAGTATATGTTGTACATGTCTAGCTATGCAAAACTTTACCATAGTATATATATTGTACAAGGCTGCTTATAATTCCATCCCACCCCCCACCTGGTCCATTCCCTACTTGATCCTGTCCCTCTTCTATAGTGAGTACTTCCAACCTCCCCTCCCCCCAAGAATGCCCTCCCATCCATCATCCCTCCTTTCATCCCCCTTTCCCCTATTCTGCTGCAGGTTGAGATATCCCATTTAGTATGTATGTCATTCTCTCCCTGAATCAAATTCAGTGAGAATGTGGTTTTGGCTTTTTGCCTTCCTATTCTTCCCCTCCCCTGCAGCCACTTCCCCTTGGTTCTTCTACATGAGATAGTTTACCCTACCCTGTCTCTCCCCATCTCCTCTTGCCATTTTCCTCTCTCACCTCATAATTTCATCCCTTGAGTATTCTCCCTTCCCAACAAATTCAACCTATGCCCTCTATCCATATATAACTGTAACCATATACACACACATTCACATATGTATTCATATGACCACACCCCCTTCTTCCATTATTTTCATAGTGAGAAAGATATCATCAGTCACAGTTATTGCTTTTCCATATAGGAATGTAAATAGTTCAACTTTGATAAGTTCCTTTTGATTTCTTTTCCCTGATTACCTTCTCAGGCATCTCTTCCTTCTTGCGTCTGGATGTCAAATTTTCTATTCAATTCTGGTTTTTTCCTCAAGAATGCTTGAAAGTCCTCTATTCCACTGAATGCCCATATTTTCCCCTGAAACAAAATACTCAGTTTTGCTGGGTAGGTGACCCTTGGGTTCATTCCCAGTTCTTTTGCCCTCTGGAATATCATATTCCATGCCCTTCAGTCCCTCAGTGTAGAAGCTTCCAGGTCCTGTGCTATTCTGATTATATTTCCACAATATTGAAATTGTTTCTTCCTGGCTGCTTGGAGTATTTTCTCCTTGATCTGGGGATTCTGGAACCTGGCTATAATATTCCTGGGAGTTTTCTTTTTGTTTTTGTTTGTTTGTTTGTTTTTTGGAGGGCAATTGGGGTTAAGTAACTTGCCCAAGGTCACACAGCTAGGTGTGTGTGTGTGTGTGTGTGTGTGTGTGTGTGTGTGTGTGTGTGTGTGTGTGTGTGTGTGTGAAGTGTCTGAGGCCAGATCCGGACTCAGGTCCTTCTGACTCCAGGGCGGGTGCTCTACTCACTGCGCCACCTAGCCGCCCCAAGGGATTTTTCTTTTTGGCATCTTTTTCAGGAGGTGATCAGTGGATTCTTTCAACCTCTGTTTTGCCTCTGGGTCTAAAACATCAGGGCAATTTTTCTTGAGAATTTCTTGAAGGGTGATTTCTAGGTTCTTTCTTTGATCATGGCTTTCAGGTAGTCCAATAATTTTTTTTTTTTTAAAGCAGTTGGGGTTAAGTAACTTGCTCAAGGTTACACGGCTAATCATTATTTATGCGTGGGTGCTCATTTTCTGAGGCCGGATCTGATCTCGGGTCATCCCAACTCCGAGGCCGGCGCTCTTACTCACTGCGCCACCTAGCCGCCCCTTTAAGGCAATTGGGGTTAAGTAACTTGCCCAAGGTTACAAGGCTAGGTTTTTGTTTGTGTGGATTAAGTGTCAGAGGCCGGCTTCGAACTCAGGTCCTTCTGATTCCAGGGCCGGTGCTCTATTCACTGCGCCACCTAGCCGCCCCTCCAATAATTTTTTAAATTGTCTCTCCTGGATCTATTTTCCAGGTCAGTGGTTTTTCCCATGAGATATTTCACATTGCCTTCTATTCTTTCATTTGTTTGGATCTGCTTAACAGCATCTTGATTTCTCATAAAGTCATTAGCTTCCATTTGCTCCAGTCTAACTCTGAAGGAATGAATCTCCTCAGTGAACTTTTGAGATTCTTTTTCCATCTAGCAAATTCGACTTTTTAAGGCATTCTTCTCCTCATTGCCCTTTTGGGCCTCCTTTGCCATTTGAGTTAGTCTATTTTTAAGGTGTTGTTTTCCTCAGTCAGGCTGTTGACCCTCATTTCATACTTTTCCTGCATCCTTCTCATTTCTCTTTCCAATTTTTCCTCCACTTCTCTTATTTGATTTTTAAAGTCCTTCTTAAGGTCCTCTATGGCCTGTAACCTGCCCATATTTTCCTTTGGGGCTTTTGGAGCAGGATTTCTGACCTCACAGTCTCCCCCCTGTTCTATGCTTGGATCTTCTTTGCCCCCAGAATAGGAGTCTAATGTTGCATTTTTCTGTTTAATTTGTTTCCTTTGCCTTGGCATGTTGCCACTTAATTACTTGACTTTTGGGCTTCTTGCCACAGTAGGACTCTGCCACCAGACAGGAGAGCTTCTGTCCTGAATGTGTTGGGGGACAACTTCCGTTTCTGGCAAGCTGGAAACCCACCCCATGACCTCCACCCCAGATCACAATCCAGATCCAGGGAAGTTAAAGCAAGAGCGTTTACCCCCCAAGACTGATCGCTGGATCTCCCTACAGTTCGCAGGCCAAGAGCTGGAGCTGCCACTGAAAACTACAAAATGGCGTGTCTCCTCAGCGGCTTCTAGCCCCCGGGGAGGAAGCAGACGTGTTCCCCAAATACTGGCCCCAAAGTCCATAGGGCACTAACCTCTCACTTTGTCCTAGGCATGTTTATGTTGATAATTCTGGCATCACCACAGCTGCTGGTGTTCTGGCGTCCCTCCAGCTGGCTGCTGGCCCTGCCGACCTGGGGCTAAAACCGCGACTCAGGCGGGCCTGTGCTCGGCTCACTGCGCACTGCTGGCTCCCAGACCGCTGCGCTGGTCTTTCCTGCAGGGCTGCTGGGCTGTCCTCCACAGGAGGTTAGCTTCTCTGTGTCGTTCTGTGGGTGCTGGGGCTCCAGAAGTTGTTCAGAGTCCCCTTTTACATAGTTGGGAGGTAATCTGGGGGCAGAATGGCTTGGATGTGCTAGTTCTGCTCCGCCATCTTGGCTCTGCCCCCTCTTTTAAGTATCTTACAGCTTTAAATCTAATTGTCCTATAATTTCCTCAGGCAAACCTTCTCTATTATATAGGTTAGGGAAACTAAGGCAGACTGAGGTTGAGTGGTGTGACCAGGTTCGAACAACTACTGAATAGTTGAGATTTTCCTGACTCTGGGCTTCGTGTTCTGTTTCCACTGCCCAGTAAGGCAGTTCCATTGCCCTCATGATTTCCCTTCCCCCTATTATGGGTGGAGGCAGAGGGGGATGTATATGTGACCCCTCTCTTCTAAGAGAGGGGCATTGCACTGTTAAATGTGAGGTACCTCTCATAAATGGGGAATGCAGTACCAGGTCGGGCCTTGCTTTGATCCCCTTTAGAAATCACCCTCCTACCTGGATTGTAAACTTGGCTCTGATAAAACAATTGTTCTCTCCCCAGCCCCCCAAATGTGAACCTATCCGGATTTGTCTTGTCTTATTAGGAAAATTCCTGGGGAACGGAGCTCAGGGCCAGGGCTCACAGAATGCCTATACCTTACATGTTAAAATTAACTCCTTTTGTTTCATCATTTTTCTGAGCTTGCCTCATTCAACAGGGCAAAACTCTAAGCAAGATTTTTTTAACATAGCCATAGTTGTAAGAATTGATGATACTTTTCAAACGATGGTGTATGTGGAGTAAAGGAGAGAAGGAAGAGGCAAGCATGAGACTGAGATTGTGCAGTGGTATTAGTGAGAGGGTGGTGCTGCCTTTTTCAGTCAGTGAAACATTGAGAAGCCAAGGATGGGTTTTGGAAAGAAAGACTTGTCAGTTCTGATTTAGACGTGTCGAGTTTGAGGTATCTCTTTGCTGGTGAGTTCGTTGAGACAGTCCACAATTTTGGATTAGGCAAAATTAGAATCTCAACAGCATCTTTGCTCTCCTGCCATCCAGTGAAAGATTTGTTTGCTAAAACGAGAATATCTGTTAAATTTCTTGACTTTCTGATAATTTCATATTTGAATGGGTTAAGAAACTTCCTATTCTGGAATTAATTCTGACTAATGAGGAAGAACTGGTTAGTAAAAGAAGCTTTTGTTCAGATAGTGGTCATTGTTTTGGATTTTGTATAGACAGATAAATTCCGTTTAGGCTAGAAGTAGATTTTGCAAAATAAATCCAGACTGCATTTAGACCCAGTTCCATACGTTGTGAAGGACTCTTTAAAGCACAAGAGCTGACATTCTGACTACGATATGAAATGTTAATCAGTTAACAAGCATTAAGCACCCACTGTATGCTTAATGCTGTGTTAGTTTTAGTTATAGAAATACTTTTCTCAAGAGGTTTATAAGAAAAGAATCTCTCCTCCTCTCCCCCTTTGTCAAGCATAATGAAACCATAATCTTGATGAACCTCATTTTGCCATGATGAGTACATTTGTGGGATGCCTGGTGTTAATTCATTTATAGTCATCCTGTTGGTTTCATTATGTATCAGTGTAGCCTCTCTATTTGGGTCAAAAATACAGAAAACATTAGCATTTTAAAATGATTTAAAGAAAGTATTTTGACTTCAGCTTTGAAAAAGGACACTTAGAGAAAATGAAGAGGGAATATATGTAGTTTAGTCATTTCAGTCATGTCCCGATTTGGGGTTTTCTTGGCAAAGATACTAGAGTGGTTTGCTCTTTCCTTCTCTAGCTCATTTTACAGATGAGGAATCAGGCATATGAGGTTAAGTGACTTGCCCAGGGACATATAGCTAGTAAGTGCCTGAGAGCGGATTGGAGCTCAGGCCCTCCTACTCTGTCCACTGTGCCATCTACCTGCCCCCAGAGAGAATATAACTAGTAGTAAATACAGTGGAAAGAGACCCTAAAGGATGTCATTAGGGTAAAAAAAATTCCCAGAATGGTCTGAGCCTTACCTCTTAAAAAAGGAAAAAAAAACCAATGTGGAGGACCACAAAGCTGCTGAAATTGTTGTTTAAAAAGCCACGTTTGGGAGCAGTGGAAGTGATTGCATGTAAGCTCCTTATTGAATTTTATATTTTTCTCTTTGGTGCCTAAATCATTTCACAGAAACGGAAAATGTTTAATTGATGTTTGTTGAAGAAATACTCTGTTAAGACAGATGGTTAAATATCAATAGACAACAGGCAGAGAGGAGTCTTCCCCTGCTCCTAGTTTGCTTCTGTTTTGGATCAAAAGGAATGATGTTCACACTAGCAAGGGCGGCACTATTGAGGGAGCAGGTGAGCAGAATCCCCTGTGCAGGGCTGAATGCATTCTCTCCCAAGGTGCTGAAGAGCCTCCCACATGTAGAATATAGTGACAGGCTGTATGTGTATACAAATAGGAGATTGTCTACAGTCACAGTCCCTGCTCTAAAGGAGCTGACGTACACCAATGAAACCACCTTATAAATTAGGCAGAAATGCATATGAGTGGTCATATGAACAGTGATATAAAAAAATGAGGAGGGAAAGATTCCATCCAGGTGTGAGGTTAGGAATTGTTTATTGAAGAAAGTAGAACCCAAGCTTTGAAGAAAGGGAGGGAAATCATCATGGATTGGAAGTGGGCTGGGAGGTAGGGTTAAAAAGACCATTCCAGACAAGAAGAATTGTGGGAGAAAAGGAATGGATATGGGAGAGTGCTTACTGAGAACCAGTATATATCAAACAATATATAAAGAATTTTGTCAGGTCATAAGAATGAGTTGTTCCCCATTTGATAGATGGGCAAAGGATATAAGCAGGCAGGTTTCCAGTGAAGAAATCAAAACAATTTATAATATAAGAGTGGTGAAAGATGTATGGTTTCCCTATTACATTGTTAGTGTAGGACAATAATAAATTCGTTTGGAGTTCCCTGATTTAAAAAAAAAAAAAAACAGCAGTAATTGATTGATGTAGCCGCAAGCACCCCAGCATCCCAGAGTGCCTGCCAACACAGGTTCTTAGATCTGCTTTTCTAAAGGAAAGCAACTCAAAAGGGGTTAACAACTGTCCTTTAATCAAATATATGTCATTTACCTAGTTCAGGGGAAAAAGGTCAGCACCCCAAACTTCAGAGAATACAAACAAGTTACAACCAAAAGTTATAGGAAGACAGAGAAACAGATTAGCAGACAGGCTTCCAGCTGTCTGACCATTACATCCATACCTAGTCAGTTACCAGAGAGGGAAGCTCCAACATCTGGGTTTCCAAAGCCGGGGGTGGGGCTCTACGGCTGCCCAGAGTCTCATCTGGTCAAATCACACAACTGTTCTCAAAGTGAGCCCCAAAACAAAAGCTCACATCAAGATGTGTATATATAGCCTTCTCCTGGATCAGAGAATGTCATAACTCTCCTGACGCACTGCCCAGTCACAAAGTATCCAGATGTGGGCATTCCTGAAAAACAAGCCTCCTACCACAGGATTCATGTGACCACATTCAGCTTATTAGGGGGCAGAGTATATTTTCAAATCAAGGAAGGTTCTCAGAGTCATTTAAGTCTATCAAAGGGCCTAGGGGCAGGGAAGATCTTAAGATTCCCATTCCTATAACTGATAAAACTGTTGGACAAAAACATAGTCTGGAAAGCTGAAAAGAAGATAATTTAGGCTGTGCTGTTGAAGACCTTGAATGATAAGTTAAGAGTCTGTATTGTAGAGAGCTACTAAAGGTTTTTGAATAGATAGAGTAGCAGAGTGCTTTATTCATACACTTATATAGGCTGTGGCATGGAGGGGAGACTGGAACCAGGAAGACCAATGTTTATTCTTGTAGTAATGAGGCCCAAAACTAGAGCAGTGATAACTTGAGAGACCTTCTGGTTAGCATTGAGAAGATAGGGTGCACAGAATACTGAAACTGGGTAAATGTCCCAGTTTTCCCGAGTATGTCATCCTGTGGTGATTGATGTTTGTGAGCCTGCATCTGGGATGTATTCATTGGAAAACAATTCTTTCAAGCCTTATTGCTTACCTGTTCTATTAGTTGTTATATCTTCAGACCATAGAACTGCAGAGTTGGAATTCATCTTTGTTTGCAGAACTTTGGAGACCCTCCCCTCATAGTTCTTGGGAACAACGTGCAGAAACAGTTGGGGAGAGGAAAACTATCCCTGACAATGTTTATATCAAATTTGTGTTCATCAGCACAACTTTCCTTTCTGTTAATAATTGGGATCTATTAGCTTATATTTAAGGGTGTGCTAATTAAAGAATAAAACAGTTCACCAAAAGAACGAGAGGTGAAACAAATATGAGAATGCCAGAAGAAATGAGGTATATAATGCGTCCCTCGATAAAGGGGAACACGTTTGCATGGCATAGTGAATGTGCTGTTTCTTGTTAATTTTTCCTAACAAGGGACAATGAATTTACCCTGGATAAGTCATGAAGTTGAGGGTTGTTGAGCTAGACTGCCTCTTGTTTCCCTTAAGCCCAGTATCTTTGATGTATCACTTGTGATTCTAATTTAACTGTGCCTGTTCTGCACGTGCAGAGTTTTCTGGTGGTTTAC
This sequence comes from Gymnobelideus leadbeateri, assembly GCA_011680675.1. NCBI lineage: Eukaryota > Metazoa > Chordata > Mammalia > Diprotodontia > Petauridae > Gymnobelideus > Gymnobelideus leadbeateri. Next base: position 54,210 of record WOXC01001643.1, read on the forward strand.
TGGAGGAGGTCTTCTGTACTTGACCCACTTCTGTTCAACATTTTTATCAGTCATTAAAATGGAAGGAGTAGCTAATACACTGGGATAAGTGAATCAGATTTTAAGAAGGAATAGCAAATTGTGCATCAGCACATATGCTTGTGGACCCTGTTAGGCTCTTTGTCCAGAGGCATTAAGAATTGTGAGGTCCCCTGAGAAAACCCTGGAAACCCTGGGTAGTGATGATGATCAAAGACAGAAGAAGCCGAGCCAGTGACTCCGCACTCAGACCCGCGATGCCTAGGCTTGGTGGCTCTGAGATTCATCATTCTGTATCCTGCCATGGATGGTGGAAGAAACCAAGATAGGAACCAAGAGGACTGTGGGAGAAACCAAGGAGGGCTTTGGTAATGGTGCTTGACAGAACTGGATAGAGAATAAATAACTTAAAATAGAAGGTAATGTCTTAGTGAAGAATAGATTTGCTAAATAGATATCAGTGATTCTGTGAGGCAACAAGAAATGTTAGAGCAACATCAAAGATGGGAAAAGTAGGACATCTAAGTTGTGATAACTCACCCTGGAGAGAGGTCAAGGAGTAATAATTAATAATTAAGAAGCATTGTTTGGATTATCTGAAAACCATGATTTTGGAAGAAAATCAGTATACCATATTTCAAGAAGTCACAAATGAGACGATTCTGGATGATGATGGAGTAAGTCATATCTGCAGTTCTCCAAGCCCCAGAGCAGCAAAAATAAACACTTGGCAAAGCAGTTGCCCTCTTAAAGACAGTTTGAGGAAACCTCCAGAGGAAAGACACCCCCCACCCCCCAGTGAAGTGCAAACACCCCCAGAATCAACAAACCGAAGGCCTTGGGGACAGCTGGGCTAAGAAAGCAGCCTCAGTCTTATAACCCTTCTTCTCTTAGGTGGGGGATAGGGGGCAAAGGGCTGATGGCCGAGTAGGAAAAGATTGAGGTACTTTCTGCTGTTGAGGGGTGTCAAGCACAGCTGCACTGACCAGGCATGTCCAGGGCTGTGGCTGTGGCTGTGGGGAGAAGAAGGTAGCACACCTATTGTTAGAGCAGTAGTGAAGGGCAGCAACCCTGTTGGCTGTGGACACTTGAAGGAGATTGATGTTCTGGGGCAGAGAGGACAGCTGTAGTTTGCAGCCACCAGAAGGATAAGGCCGCAGGGAGCAATATAATTTGTGGAACAGTGGGGTTGTAGTCCCAAGGCAGACCTCAGAAGATAACAGCAAGAAGGACCTGATTCCCCACAGTAGAACTTCCAATTACACTAACAACTACTAGAAAGAAGTGAAACAAAAAATAAATAAAAATGAGTAATCAAAGGAGAAACATCCCAACCATAGTTAGTTACCATGGGGATAGAAAAGATCTGTTTTCGTATTCAGAGGAAGATAATGTAACTAAAAAAGCCACTCCTTTTTTCATGGAGAAATGTCAAATGGTCCCAAGCACAAAAAGATTTCTTGGAAGACCTGAAAAAAATTAAATAAGAGAAATTGAAGAAAAATTGGGGGGGGGGAGAACAATACAAGGAAATCGAGAAAATCATGAAAAGAATCAACCAACTAGAAAGAAAGAGTATCAAAAACTGAAGGAAGAAAATAATTCCATGAAAACTGTAATTGGGAGATTGAAAGGTAATGACATTCTAAGACACCAAGAAATTGTAAAACAAAATCAAAAGAATGAAAAAGAAAGTGAAGCATCTCATCAGCGAAACGGTTGATCTGGAGAAATTGAGCATGCATGTATCATGACTTGTTTTTGAAGAGAAATTTTAATAAAGATGTATAGGCAGGTAAAACTCATTTTATAAGGCAAGAAACCTGATTTGTTAAATCATGGAATACACTCAGCGTAAAAAGAAAAGATCATGCCCCTTTTTGGTGGTTGTAGGACAAGGTGTCTACATGGCAGATCCCCTTCCTACTGGACATTGGCTGGAACTCCTCACCCAGCATTCTGCCTCTTCCTTGTGCACAGCCCTAGAAGTAAACACTATAGTTATACAAACCCCGTTATATTTGTTGTATAAAGGCATGATGATGACCCAGATGACTTGGCATGGTGTGTCAAACCAGCTATAAGCAGTTTGCTGGAGGGAAAGAAAAGGGAGAAATGTGCATTTAGTGAGGCATTGAAGGAGCATAGATGTTTTCCTCTCCTAAGCACCTTCTGTCCCAGATGTTCACGGACCCATTTCTCAGTCTGGTGATGCCTGTGGACCTCATCTTAAGACAATATTTTTAAATGCACATAATAAGATATGTAGGCTTCCGGAGGAAACCAGCTATACTGAAATTTAGTCAACACAAATGATGACCCTTGGTTGGGAATCTGTTGTATCCCTAAAGTCCTTTTCTCTGGAGTGGCTATGAGACCTGACATGGTTAATGCTTTTCTGGAGCACAGGTCATCTCAGTGCCTTTGAAATGTGATTGTGCCTTTCAGATTTACGTTGGTGCAGAAACACACGGTGGAATTTAACCAGGTGGCCATGGCGAATTCTGATGGATCAGAAGCCATGCTGAACAGAGTCATGACGAAAGATAACATTGGCGTGGCTGTGGTTTTAGAGGTCCATAAAGAATTGTTTGGAGCAGGTGAGTACCCCTGGGGTTACTGGACTTCAGGGGACATCATCAACTTACATTTCATTTTGGTGATTAAATATCTGGGGAAAATAAAATGTGACATTTTATGAAGGAATAGAAGACTGGCTGACAAAATTGTGGTGGAGAGGTCCTTTAATATGTCTTTCTAAAAGAGCCTTTGAAAATGGGAAATGTGTTGATCAGACTGAATTCAGAAAACCAGAGGATTATCCTTTTTCTTACTATATTAGCTTAGGTTTTTAAGTTTAACCCCATGTCTTCAACTTTCGTTTTTGGTGAGTCACTGCTTTGGTCTTTCCCTTACTATCCTTCTGAACTAGTGCTCATTCAGCACTGGTTGCTTTACTCTTTCTTCCTGCTACTTTGTGCACTTTTTCATTTTTTACGATCACTGGGAAAGGTTGGGCAGGAGCAGAGAAAAGAGATGATTTATATAAATCAGTTACTTTTGTTGTTTAGAAGTAGCAAGTTGAAATGTCTCATAATCATCTGTCTGACGTTAGACTGTCTCTCAGCTTAGCTGTTTGAGGGTTCAGACTGTTTCAAGTTATGTTTTTTTGTTGTTATACCTGTTGATTGTTCTTTATTCAAAATTCCACACTCATAAGTCCTCCACAGCTGTTTTAGTAAGAGATTACTGGATCTCTGGTCGTTGCATTTGATCTTACCCATTTCTCTTGTAGTAGTTATATTCTCCTAGTTTTGCTTTCTTTGTTCCATACCAGTTGATATCAACTGTATGTTTCTTTGACTTAATATTTGTTTTGTAGCACAAAGTGTTAGGCATTTGTTAGTAAGTAGGCAGGTCAAGCTCCCTTTTACTTTCCTAGGCCTCTGGATTTAGAGCTATAATGGATTGTAAACGATCTGGTTCAACCTCCTTCTTTTATACATAAGGACACTGAGTCCAGCTAGATCAGAACACTTAGACTCACATAGATAGATGAGGGACCAAGCAGGGATTAGTCCTTTAGAGTCGTGATTTATCTACCTTTTCCCACATATACCAAACTCCCTTTGCCCCTTCTGATTCATTCTAGGTTTTTTGCTTCCACAAAAGGTGCTGTTCGTTTTATGGGACTGTTTTTCCTCCCATTGATCTAGAGACCCCCGTATTGGTGTTGTGGGTTAAAGGACACAAGCATGCTACATGGTGTTAGAGAAAACCCAAAGTTCACTACTCTTTGTTGTTGTATGACTTGAACTTGAGTATCATTAGCCATACAGCACAGCTTATATTCTCCTCTTTTTAATTTTCACAGAATTTGTGTTAAAATCTGCATTTTTTAAAACCTTATTCAGATTATTAATGAGTTATGTGTGTGCAAGGACTTTATGGAGACCCTGTATATTGGGATTCTTACATATCTATATATACTTATATATGTGTATGTGTAGATGTATAAAAATAATTTAAGCCAATAAAATGATATAAATACATTTGTCAATGGAGTTTTAAAATTGAAGATGAATGCTTTATCCCTCCATTTGTACAATGGAATATATGGAACCTTTTTATTGTGGAGTCTTTATTCTTTTGCAGGCACGATTTGGTATTTCATGACACAAGTAGACTAATAAACAATGATTCTTTGTAAGCCTATATTCCAAATTAATTTATATATCCAGCCTGTGACTGTAGTTTCACTGTATTGTATGATTGGAGGGATGTAGATTCTGTTACTTCTCAAAGTTAACTTTTGAGTTCAGACTCAAAATGTCATAAATAATAATTTAAGGAAAGTGATTTTCTGCCTTTGGTTTTCAGAGCATTATTTTCTTAAGCAAAATTCCCTGGCATTAAATAGATCTGATTTTTAAAAAATGCATTTTCCAACTTGAAGTTAGGAAGAAATTACATAAACAGTTAATCAGAGGAGAGACATCCAAAAGATTTTATTAGATGTTTTTGAGAGACAACCTTTGAATATCACTGATTTAGTTACTGTATGATTAAATGTCCAAAAGGATTTTGACATTTTTGTTCTGTCTTTTTCTAACAATTGAATTTAGGTATGAAACCTATTCATGCTGTAGACAAACAGCTACTTATTGTGGCAAATGCCCATATGCATTGGGATCCAGAATATTCTGATGTGAAACTCATTCAAACTATGATGTTTGTCTCAGAAGTAAAAAACATCCTGGAGAAAGCCTCTAGTAGGCCTGGTAGCCCATCTACAGATCCTCATTCCATCCCGCTGGTGCTATGTGCGGATCTTAACTCATTGCCGGATTCAGGTATTTAAGAAATGCCTTACCTTTGCTTTAAATGTATGTCTGTATCTGGAGGGAGAGTTTGATCTACCAGATCATTTAGCTCTCTGGAGTAATGTTAATAATTTTTGTGTATTTTTAAATCAGAGTGTTATTTAGAAAATTTTGTGCTAGGGTAATAAACTTTTTTGTTCGTTTTTAGTAAAGTAATTTAGAAGCCTTTAAATAGTTTGACTAGATTGTTTGACTATATCAATTATTTAAAAAATTTTTTTAAAAACTTTTCTACTTTCAGTTTTCATCATTTGCTTTTAAAAGATTTTGAGTCCTAAATTTTCAACCCTCCTGAAGACAGCATACAGTCTGGAATATATTATTTATTTTAAGAATTGAATTTTTGTAAAATTTTTAAACTTGAATGTTTTGCTGAATAACATCATAATTTGAAATTGTCTAGAATCACTGTGTTTATAACAGTACTTTGACATAAAAGTAGTACTCAATAATAAATAACAAAATCACCCAGTTATCATTGTGTATTTATGGAATGTTAGAGCCAAATACAGTACCAGTTCCCTTGTACCTTGAGTATTTTTTTTGGGGGGGGGGGACTACGTGGTGCCATGAATAGAGCATCTGCCCTGGAGTCAGGGGGACCCGAGTTCAAATCCAGCCCCAGATAATTGGCACATATTAGCTGTGACCTTGGGCAAGTCATGTAAGTCATTGCCTTACCTTTCCTCCTCAAAAAAAAAATTTTTTTTTAAATTTAATACTTTTTCTACATTTACATGTAAAAATAGTTTTTTTTTTTAAAGCAATTGGAGTTAAGTAAATTGCTCAGGGTTACATGGCTAGTCATGATTTATGTGTGGGTGCTCATTTTCTGAGGCCAGTTTTGATCCTGGGTCATCCCAACTCCAAGGCCGGCACTCTTACTCACTGCGCCACCTAGCTGCCTTATAAAAATAATTTTTAACCTTTTTTTTTAATACTTTGAGTTCTGAGAAACTTAGTTTTTTAGGAACTTCCAAATTCTTTTAGTACCCCCCATTGGGAAGACAGGTGACATGTTTTTTCATGTTCAGCCATCTAAAACATTTTTATCTTAGTAAAACATATAAAAATTCATATAAGTCATATTGTGGAAGAAAACAGACCCAAAAAAAAGCATGCTGTGATCTGCATTCAGTCTTCTTCCGTTCTTTTCTCTGGTAAAGGATAGCATTTTTTCATCCTAAGTCCTTCGGTATTGTCTTAAATTGTTGTATTGCTAACAGTAACTGAGTCACTCATGGTTGAGTAGCATTGCTGTCACCATATACATTGTTCTGTTCAGTTTATTTTGCATCAGTTCGTTTAAGTGCAGGTTTTTCTGAGAGCATCCTGCACAGTAGAGTTCTGTCACCATCCTGTAGTTATTCAGCTATTCTCCAGTTGATGGGGCATCCCCTCAGTTTCTAGTTCTTTGCCACCACTAAAAGAGCTGCTATAAGTAAATTTGTACATAACAGGTCCTTTTCCTTTTCCTTTTTTTTTTTTTTTAAATCTCTTTGGGATAGTATCCTAGGAATGGTATTGCTAGGTCAAAAGACTATGTATATTTTTATAGCCCTTTGGGCGTAGCCCCAAATTGTTCTCCAGAGTGGTTGAATTAGTTTGCAACTCCACCATTAGTGTTTTGATTTCTCATGTTCCCTCCCACATTTCAGCAGGAGAATGTATAAACCATCTGTAGCAGCCTGTTTCCATGGATGTGGATTCTGTATCAGATTCAGAGTTAAAATAGTCATCTATTTCCCCTAATTTTTGATTTTGGTGAGGCTGTTACTGTGTTCAGTCACCATCAAAGTTTAAAGTAAAAGGTCTTTGATTCTAGTCATATCCTAAATGCTATTTTGAGTTCATATTCACACCCCCCCCCCAAATCTGGCTTTTTGGGAATGTTAATAAATTGTTTGAGCCCATAATTTTTGTGGGAAATGTTGAGTTCTAGTTAATTTATAGTTTTTGAAACAGGTCTGGTCTATAAAATTGCTTGTATGATGGATGATTAAAGACATGTTATATTGCCAGCTTACCCGAGGTTTTAAAATAAAAACTGGCTTCTCAACCTTCAACACAAAAAAGACCCCATTCTTCCCTGCTGTAGAGTTTTTTGAATAGATTATTTTTGGTCATTCTGTAGTTTACATTTTACTTCTGCAGGTGTTCAATGACAGAATACATAGGAGGAAATTCAAACCTTAGAGAGTATTTTATTCTCTGACGAGGTCATTTCTGGAAAACTCTGAAAACACTGGAATGGATGCTCAGTCATTTTGTTAGTCTAGTCGTGGAACCACTCCCAACCTGGAGAAACCATTAGAAACCTGGGGAAATTCCAAAAGTGTCTCTGGGTCTGCTCTGAAATAGACTCCTCCCCCCCAAAACCATTCTGAACCAAGGGTCTTCATCCTGCTTCTTCTAAAGCCTGGCTGTGAGGTATGCAGTCCCTTGTAAAAGGACAAAAAAATGATAAATGGCAGCCTTCCTTTGTTTGTTCCCTCCACCAGGTGTCGTGGAATACCTAAGCAGTGGAGGAGTGGCTGACAACCATAAGGATTTTAAGGAATTGCGCTATAATGAGTGTCTCATGAACTTCAGCTGCAGTGGGAAAAATGGTACCTCGGAAGGAAGAATCACGCATGGCTTCCAGCTCCAGAGCGCCTATGAAAATAACTTGATGCCTTACACAAATTATACCTTTGACTTCAAAGTGAGTGACAGTTTGGGGGCTTGGCATGCAGATTCTTTATTACAACAATAAGCCAGTGTCCTGAAAGACATGACTTTGCATTGCATCTTAAAATTTAACTTGGTGGACTGTATTTGGCCAGATTACAAGTGAGTCTGGCCAGGGGTATAGATAAAATGACAGGGGACGATTTTGAAGCTTTCTTCTGAATTTTCAGTTGCTCAAATTTAAAATAACCCCAAACCCGATAGGACATTGGAAACCTTCATATTGAGGAATGAGTGGCTTAGCAATGTAATCTTGAGGTGGCCTCAGGAATGCCTAGATATGGCCCTTTTCCCATCTAACCTTTACACATGTCCTGACAGAATTTAAGAACCCACAGTCGCCAGCTCCCCAACTTTTCCCCCTCTTAGCACAACCCTTCTACTGTCAGATTTGTTTAGATGAAAAGGACAACAGAAAGATAGACTGGACTTTATATAGTTTCTCCTTCCTTTGAAATGTCAGGTTTTTACTTCCTGATGATTTTTCAACTAAAACAAGATTTATGGCAGATTATTTCAGAATGTATTCATTTGGGGGGACCCAACAAATGTTTATTTCCCTTAGACATAAAAAAATCATAGTACAAATACTATTCTTGGATAATGAGCTTTGTCTTATATACATTGTTCCTTATCCTATTCTGCCCTGAAATCTCCTTGCCAAGAGAAACATTTCAGTCATAGTGTGTCCCTAGTTTTCATTAGACCTGTACAAAGTCTACTGGGAAAGCCCTAATCTGGTAGGAATGGGTTAAAAATAAAGTGTAGGAAGAGTTAAAGATAAATTTTAGCATAGCAGTGTTGGAAAGTAGGAAAATGATTTTTGAATTGGGTCATGTAGGCATCTCTCTTCATGTCTGCTTTTTTAGCTATTTTATTATTTACTGTTTGTTCTCCCATGCTCATAAGGATATCCGGTTCAAACCTGTCCTTATTCTTTCTTTGAACTTTGTAATCCCCCATGTTAGCGATCAATCATATGAAAGGGTCTGTCACAAAAACAGATTTTGACCCACAGTAATAGTTAAATGAATTAAGGAAAGAATTTTCCTTTTGGAGAAATTGTGGGCATTATTCATTGAAAATCTGTGCATTATTTTCAGATTAAACAAAATACACTTTACTAGTCTGAAACTAGTCAATTAAGAAGCAAATTAAGCACCAAATATGATCTCTATTGATAAGCAGCTAGTAAAGAAAACGTGATTCTGTACTCCCCCAGTGAGATCTTTGTGTATGTAATTTGTCACCTTTCTTAGATTTTAGAAAATCCTTGGTTCATATAGGTAAGCATAGCACCTGCTTCTCTCCAACATCCAGTTAAAAATAGATAGGATTTCTGGTATCTGGAGGTGTGGGGGAAATAGATAGGAAAGCTTATAACAATAGTAACTCAAATATATTAATAGATACTGCTAGTATTACACTCCACATTCAGTAGCTTTAGCAGCTGGTGTAGATTGATAACTCTTAGTGATAAGGTGATTTTTATACTGAAGGTGCAATGCTCCACATTTGTTGCTTTTGATTTGAAGTTTAAACAAAGTGATGCTTCGTTTATTTTTTTAGGCTGGTACTCTTAAATTTCTCTCTTAATAATTCATTTCAAGATTGAGATTAAAGGGAAAGTGTTGTCCGTTTTGAAATTTCCCTCTGGATTCAAGTTCCTATTTTGAAGCAGACTTCAGAATTTAGATCTAGGAACAACACTCCAGCCCTCTAGACATTCTAGTCCAAATTCTTCCAATCTTATATTATAGATATTTGGATTTTATGGGACCTCATTTTAGAGGTAAACTGAATGTAGGGAGTTGAGCTAACTCAGGATCCCACAGGTGGTCTGATTCCAAATCCAGTGCCCTTTTATTTGTTTTCTGATGGCATCCTACAAAGTAGTGAGTTCAGATTTGACCTTAGACAGGTACCAGCTGCGTGACCTTCGGTAAGTGACTTAACTCTGCTTGCCTCAGTTTCCTTATCTGTAAAATGAGCTGGAGAAGGAAAAGGCAAACCCCTCTAGTATCTTTGCCAAGAAAACCCCAAATGGGATCACAAAGAGTTGGACATGACTAAAAGTGACTAAACAAGAACAACAAAACAGGATGCTTCTTTTTATTGAAACAGTCACCCACCCCATTTTAGGCTAGTCCAGGTCTTAGAACTGCCAACTCATTTTTACTTTGACGCATGCTATATCTACAAGCTTCTTCTGGGCACCCAGTGAACACCTCTGATGTAATGCATGTGTCTGAGAGCCAGCAGCAGTCAGGTACCCAGGTTTATGCCCACTTGCCATGTCAGAACCAGCAGGTCCATCCTTTGCACATGGGGCTGTGACATATTCATAGCTGTTAAATCCAGAGGTTCTTGGATCCTTTGTTGTCATAGACATTGCAACTGCTCACATAGATTGATTTCCCAAGCCAGTCTGCGATGCCTGAGCCAGGTTTGAGGAGGTCTGAAGAGACCCACCTATGTAACATCTTAGGGAATTAATTAAATCTATTACGTAGTGTTGGTTAGACCTCACATTTTTATTTTATACATAACATACATACACACAATTTCAAACACACATTTTCAGAGTTGTGCCCTTCTCTGTTTTTAAACTATGATTTGAAATAGTTTGATAAATGACTTCACCCTTTGCCATGTGGTGAAGTGGTAAGACCCTGGATCAGATGTCAGGACTAGGGTTAAACCTCCATCTGTGTGATGTTGGGTAGCTGACTCTCAGCCTCCCAGACCCTGAATAGCTTTGTCTGTTTGGTAGGAGGGAGCTGGACTGGAGAGGTCCCTTCAGGTCTAGATCTATGATGTAGTTTACTTTTTTAGAGTTAGAAATTACACATATTTCCTAGCTAGCAGCTTGTTCCTTTTTTTGTTAATTTTTAAAAGCAAATGTACTAGTTTCTCTGGCCAAGCTAGGTAGGTGTATGTACTTACAGTAACTATCTTGATATACCCAGTATCTGAGGATGTTTGGACCAGGTATAAAGCTTTGTGGTTATAAATCTGGTGTTACTCTGCAAAAAAAACATGGCTCCACAGATATTTGCCATAATTTTATATAGGTCCCATTGGAAAACTTGAACCGTTTTTGAGCTCCTATTTTAGGTAGTAGGTGCCGTAACTTCTGTTTACTCTATTAATAGCCTTTTAAGAAGTGTGTCTTATTTTTGTTTGTATCTTGCATGGTTTTTAAAACCTGTTCTTATCTCCCCTCCCCCACTCTCTTCACAGGGTGTGATTGACTACATTTTCTATTCCAAGACTCATATGAACGTGCTTGGTGTCCTGGGGCCTTTAGATCCTCAGTGGCTGGTTGAGAACAACATCACTGGGTGTCCACACCCGCACATCCCTTCAGACCACTTCTCACTGTTAACACAACTTGAACTCCACCCTCCACTCCTGCCTCTCGTCAATGGTGTTCACTTGCCCAGCAGGAGGTAGTGGAGTCCAGCCCCGCCCAGGCGGGGATCTCTTGCTATGGACCTGTACAGTTGTAAATCAAAGTGTGTAGGAGTGAAGTATGGCCATCCTTAAGCTGCTTCTTCAGGCTCCTTTCATTCTGTGTTTGCTGTAAGACTGTGCACATTTTGGTGCATCTTGGTATCATTTGGCACTAGGGCTGGAACCAAAGTATTGCTCCCTTTCCTCGTTTTTAATTTAGTGTGTTTTAAATATTGGGCCTGTTTCTTATTGAAAAGAGTTAGCTTTGGTAGTAGAGAAATCATCAGTTGAAGGTCCAACAAGATCTATTTATTTTTCAAGACGCATTTTTCGCCTAATTATATAAAAGTGAGCTATTCATCTTTTAAAATAAAATGTTTTCTTTTAATTACATTAAGAAAATTTAAAAATTGAACGGTTTATCTTGCAAGGAAATGCTTGTTCTCCTTTACTACAAACTGGTTTGCCTCTCCAGATTACTCTGCACATTAGTAGATCATACATACATGAATACATCTGTGTGTGTATGTATCTATGCATATAACTGTAGATCTATACACACAAATACATGCTTTGAAAGTAAAGCGCTTAATCAGTAGTACAGTGTTTTGTTGGGCAAACATTCTTGCATTTTGGGAGGAACACAAACAAGACCCAGATCCCCTTATCAGTTACATATTTGTAGGTCTTAGGTTATTGGTGAGACCTTAAAGAGCTGTCTCTCCACCTTATACTGGGAAAACAGTGGGAAATACACATTGCCACATAGCTTGAAAATAAAATTTGATCTATTTGAAAATGGAGTGCATACTTCCTTTAGATGGCTATTTTTGTCGAGTCCTATCCAGTTGTTTTCCTCTGCTTTGCTGCATAGTAGACCTTGAATAACAAACGTGTTGCCAATTGATCTATAGGTCATCTCCCTGACACAGCCAGAGACCCCATGTTCAAGAGGACAAAGATAACAGTCACAGGAATTTGTGCCCCAGGGTGTGTATATAATAGTGAAGTAGCTGCCAGGTGACCTTGGGTTAAAGAAGGATTTGGGGAGATTTACAACAGGGAGTAGCCCAGTACCATTCCTTGGATTATTTTTCCTGACCCTAGCTGCCAAATAGCCATCATATGCTTTTACTCCTTGTTTCTGTTCTCTGTCAGGGTTGGATTAAGAAGCTGCTGGTTCGTTCCCGACTGTTGATGCTCTTTAAATGTGTTATTTTATGCCCAGACGGGGCCAGTGCAAAAAACCTGTGCCTCAGGAGGCAGTAAACATAATGCAATTTTTGGGGGGTGGGGGGTGGGGGGAAGGAATTAGTTGGCTGCTTGATGTTAATTATGGCACAGTAATAGGAAAAGGTCGTGTCTGTGTTTTTAAGTTTTTCTTTATTCTGCTTTTTTGCTGCTATAGAGTTTCCTGAAATTTATATTTTAAACTTTTCATGCACTTTACTGTTTCTAGTCTCAAAATGTGATATTTTTATTAAACAAAAAAATTTCCATTATGTGAGTGAAACTTTAAAATAGCCTATATTTGTCTCTCCGTATACAAACATGCAGGTCAAAATTTAAATTAACTAGTTTTAAATATATACAATTTGTTTCTTCCAGATCTGATCTCTTAGGCTGTTTTATTAGTCTTAAAATGATGCATTTCCTTTGTTTTATAGTAATTTCATCCATAGTAAATTAATCAGGCTACATAAAATATTATTTCCCTGGTGGGTTTATTTTTATGGGAGGGAGGGTTGGTGGGATGGTGGGATGTCATCTGTGGGATTGCATTGGATGGTTTTACTGAAGCCTAAACTCCCCTTTCAAAAGTGCCTAGGGATAGAGGCGTTGTCTGTCATCTATTAAAATTGGACATCATTGTATTTGAGTGAAGTTTGATGTAAATAAAATAATTATTTTAAAAATGTTACAGCACCAAAAAAAAAATATCCTTGTGATCACAAATTTTCCAGGTGTCCCTTCTTATATACCTCAAGCGTTCAACATCTTAGCCATGCAAGTGATTTGAGAATAACTAAAGTATAGTACTGGAAAGTAGAATAGCATGAAAAACTTAATTTTGTGGACATTGCCTTTTTTAATCAGCTCCTGTTTCTTGTACTTTGTTTTGGGTGGCTTTTCTGCTCGGGAGGTATGCACTAACAAAACATTTTCCTCCTTTCATATACGCATGTTAATTAGCAATGTGAGCAATATTTCCTACCATACTTCACTCCCAATATTTTTGAGATGTTTGTATAAAATGGAATTTATCGTTCACCTATGATTGTATATGAACCACAGAGGAGCCCATTTATTAATAATAAACTTTTTTAATAGTTAAATGTTATGGGGAAAATAATAAAAAAAAATACTGGGAAACATTGTAAACAGCTTAAGTTTATTTTGTGTATGACCGAGGCACTCTGTTGCAGGAAGGTGTATAATTGGGTTCTCTCTGCTTCCAAATGCACTCATTCAAACCATTTGTTATCCTGTGTAATTTTTAACATGGTTTGAGTAGATGTGTAGCAACTCATGTTGAAATGGGTAAATTGTGTTATGTTTTTGGTGGCACACATGCCCTTGGGACCTGATATCTCAAGCTTCATGTGTATGGTTTCCCTTTAGCCCACTCACTACCCCAAACCCACAAAACCCCACTTTGTCCTAATAAGTTCCCTTTGTAAAAGGAGTAGTATCTGTTTTGAGCTACCTGTTCAGGTGATCAGAAATGCTGCTGTCCTCAGTGTTGTCTTACTAAAATAACATGTAGGCCCTTTGGATCTGACAGTACCTAGCATAAGAGAAGAGAATGACACAATGTGTATGTTTTCTAGAAGTGAAATATACACTTTTACGCTTTCCAGTTTTTCGAATAAATGAGCTTTATGCCATGGAGCTACATGTCTTCTGAAGAGACGAAAAACTGGGGCATTTTTAGTTTGTGATTATGCTTTTTTAAGTTGTCAGGTGTGACTTCAAAGTATATCTAATAGAACGCAGTGTTCTTTAAAACGATTTAAAGCAGTGTTTGGGAGAGGGAAAATTGTTACCATTTGCCATCATTGGTCATTCAAGAGCATGTAGCATCACCTAATCTATCGGGCATCTTTGCCCACCTCATAGCTTTACTCATTGTAATGGGGAATATTGCAGCATCCTCAGGACTGACATCTGAAAAAGGCTCAAGTCCTTATACTGCTCCTTGCTTGTTGACTTTGTTTTTTAAAAATGTGCCTGGTGTCAACTTTTAAGCAACAGCACTGCCTAAAAGCAAGCAGAGAAAAGAATCCCAACACCGTTCTATATAGGCAACTTTTTAAAATTCGATAGAGAAAATCTGTTAAAGATTTACAATGTTTTATGTAAAAAACAATTTTGTATGAAGTAGCTAAATATTTTCATTTCATTACTTTGATGTAAGGAGGGTGAGCATTTGATATCACACATTGAAGTCAGGTATGGCACAATGCGTTCTGAGACCAGCTCCTTCACCCCCACTACCCAATTTGCCTTGTTCTAAGCTTCTCTTTTTAAAATTCCTTTCACAAGCAGATATTTAATTTTACTAATAAGCATCCTTTGTAAGTGTTTTAGAAGCCACTGTGTGTTTGTGTTTTAGTTTTCAGAAATATAAAGTTCCACTTCTGGGCCCCAACTCCTAAGAATCTTAAATCACAAAGAAACAAGGAATGGAAGATAATGAAGGCTCATATCACTTGGTTTCATAGTGGCTTTGTTAGGTGGAGGATGTGGAATATAAAACTGGAAAGCTTATAAATGTTCCTTATAAAAATCATATCTAGTAATTTTGTGTTACTAGATTAAAATTCGAAATGGACATTTCCATGGTTGTTTCTGAAAGCACTAATACATTATATACACTTTGAAGAATCAAATAGCTGTGGAGTGGGGTTAGCATAGAAAGCAGTAGATGAGGCAGGGTTGGTTGAATGCATAGAAAGTGATGCTAATTAAGTCATGCCTAATTGAAGGTCAACTTTTTGGTTTTGGGGATTTTATTTTTTAAAGCAGTATAATTTACTGATATTTAGACATTTTCTAAAGTCTGAACTGAGCAGAGTAGGCTAATGATTGAATAGCAGTCACAGTAATCAGTCGTGACAGTTTCTGATAGTTTGAATGTGTGAATACAACTGGAGCAAAGAGCTTTCAAAAATTATGTGGAAATGACCCCAGTGAATGTTGACTTTCATAACAGATGTGAATTCTCACACATGCTTCCCTCTTTTATCACCTTTCTGATAATTGAAGATACTGTTTTTTTTTCCAGAACCAAGTTGGAACCTTATTAGTTACATGATTTTATTCAGCTTATTGGTGTATCTGTCCCATATCTGACTAAATATTAACATAAAGGAAAAAACCTTCATTTGTGAGACCTTGTTATTTAGAAAGTTCTAAAAACAGCATGATAAAGTGAAAGCATAGGTTTCATTTGAAATTAATTTTTCTAGAGCTCTGAGCATCAAGTTTTTATAGTTAGAAGTAATTAAATTGGTACATTTTTAAGTTGGTCCTGACCAGAAACTTTGATCCATTTTTAAAGGAATCTTTCAGAGGAATATTCTGCCTTTCAATTTGATTTGATAATGCTTATATTAAGGATTCTTTACTTGACCCTCTTAACATTTTGAGTTTCTAGAAATAAAAATATAGAGAAGGGGGCGGGTAAAAGATCCCCTTTGGCCTGGCATGGCCACAATGAAAAACAATTTTTTTACCCTTGTTTATGCCAACATACTATCTATGAGTAAATTATCTATTGTTAAGTGGGTCTTTCAGGAGGATAGTAAAAAATGGAATACTGAAAAGTCAAGCTTAGATGTAGGTGATGGTTTCTTAAAATTCATTAGTAACTCTTGTTGGTCTCAATATAAGACTTCAATAAGCATGAACATGTAGAAATAATCCTTATCAGTTGCTGAACATTTCTGAGAGCAAAACCAGTTTCTTTTTCAAAGTTAATTAGTGAGACCACTTGTGCCTAGCAAATTTTAGCAGCGTCCATGACACAAATACAAAAAGCACCTGAAATTGGAGGTGGAGGTTTTCATAAAGGTTAAATTATCAGGTGGGAATGGTTGGGGTATCAATTTATATCTTAGGAATCTTTAGCAATGGCAATGTGCCAAGTGATATGAGTTACATCGCGTGTAAGCTTACAGAATTGTTCACAAGTCAGAATAGTTCCTGCTTCTTGCATTTTGTTACTGGTGTTAAGTAATTCCCAAGCTTTTAAAATGATAACCTGCTTTGCATCTCTGTGTTCGCTTTTTAAACAGTAAGAATCATGGTGGCCCTTTCTAAAAGTGACACTTGTTGCTTATTTTGCCTTTTAAAAGAATTTTTTCATTAGTAGCGTGGGTTTTTATTTCTTTCAAGCAGTTAGTGTTGCTTTGTGCCATGTTTCCTTAATTTGTGATTTTCTGAATTTATAAAGTTGGCGGTGGTGATAATGTTAATAGCTTTGGCTTTGCTTTTTTACTCAGCAGTCTTGCTATATTATTAGTTTCAGTGTGTGAAACAGTGTCTGGTTTGTATTCACTGGAAACTTCACTATCCTTTCTCCTTGCTTTACTTGCTGAACTTATCTTCCCTACCTGTGAAATCCCTCAGCAGCGCTTTGCTAGCTGGGGGGCGGGTCATGGTCTTAGCCCCTGCAGCCCTGCATCTGGACTCTCCCGAGTTACTGTACACTGGGACCCGAGATTGCTCAGTGTTGTGAGTGGCAAATTCTTCAACACCAGCAGCGCCGAGGAGTGCGCTATGGGCATTCGTACAGTTGTCCAAAGATTAGATTTCCCTAGGGATTATTGGTAGATTTTTGAAAACAGTGAATTTTTAAAAAAATTTATTATTGTTTTGTTTTTTACTTTTTTTTTCTTTTTTTTCTTTTGGCATGAGTGTGTATTTTTCTTGATGAAAAGGCCAGGCACTGGAAAAACATAACCATGAATCAACTCTTTTCCTCCATTGTGATCTTTCACAGTTCTTATAAAAAAAAAAAGTGCCAACAAATTGTCCTCGTGAACACAGCTGGCCTCTCCAACTTTGTTACCATTTGGTGTGAGGGGAAAGGGGACCTTTTTCATTGCCTAGCATTGAAGAATTCATGTTGTGCACAATTGAGTCATTTTTGTGGACTGTAAAGTGTTGTTTTATTATGGGTAGCTAATGGTTGGAAAGCCAAGCACAGAAGTTTAGAAATGAGTAAGGGTTTTCATTGTTGTTAAAGGTTTCAAAGCACTTGCAGATTCTACTGACGTAGTACTCTGAAAGAAGTTCTAAAGGATTTTAAAAGTTATGCTTTGATTTTTAGAGAAAAGGCCCAATTTGTCATAAAATGTTCCAGCAATCTGTTTTAAATGTTAGCTTTTCTTTAAAAAAAAAATAGTGGAAATCAAGTTGGAAGAAGTGCCATTTATTTGTAACCTGCTAGTTTTCTCTGTTAAACAGAATGCTTCTGTGGAGTTATTTCAATTTCAGTACTTGGTGTCATCTCTGGAGGAACAGTATTTCTACATTTTTGTTGAACACTCAGTCTAAATCACCAGCTGCTTTATTTTTCTATTTATTATGTTTATCCAGTTGATGAAGTCTTGAAACTGTTGACCACGCTGCTCAGCTAAGGTATTTTTTACAGGGGACACTGTACAACGAGTGTGTGCAAGAGGACACAGTTGGGTGTTGGTATTTTTTATTAATGTGAAAAATGACTAAACAAAGCAGTCCTGCCTTTTCAATCTTGTGGCAGCTCAGAAGGGAGGTGCTTATGAACCTTAACTACTATGTCAGATGACAAAATACTTTTTTTTTCCATTTCAGAGATTGGGTACTGCTCACACATGATGTATAGGGCTAAATATCTGCTTGTTTCCTTGCACCTGTGTACTTTGCCCTTCTGTCCCTGCCCTCTCCTCATCCTGTAGGCAATAAATGGCCATTTTGCAACTGCACACTCTGTGTCTTCATTTTTTTTTTGCTTCTCTGTTTCTGTGTTGGTCTTTATTCTACCTGTGCAGGCCATGATCCAGTCCTCTTGAAAAAATCCAAGTGGAGAGCTTGGGTAACTACAGAAATTCTAGGTGTTGAAACAATGTCATGGTCAAAAATCTGTTTCTGAATGCATTCTGGGATAGGGTCCGGGGTTGGGCAGTGGGGAGAGGGAAGGGATTATTCTAGGGGTCACATTAGGGGTTATGCTCCTTCATTTCAGGTAGGTATTTTTCTTACTATAAAGGCAAATCCACATTGGTTATTTTTCCAGAAGCTTTACTGAGTGCCTGGCAGAGTGTGATAAAATGCTTTTGGAGTCTTGGAGACCTGGGATCTAATCCTGTATCAAGTACTCGGCAAATGTGTGCCCCTCAATAAATCATTTCAGCGTCCCTTATAAGGGGAACCTACTTGACAATTCTGGAAAAATAATTTGCATAAAGTCCTTTGCAAAATTAAACTACTCTGTTAGCTAATTTTGTGAATTGTCATAAGAGTTGCACTATTGTCTTAAGAGTTGCACTGCACCATGATGCTTTATTAAAGTGATGCAGAGTAGTGATTGAGACAAATTGCTGAATTATTCCTTGAAAAATCTTGGCTGCAGGGTAGGAAATGAACTTTTATTGCCACTCCCAGCACATACTGGAACAGACAAGTTACACGGTTCTTTAAAAATAATACTGGGTAGGAGAAAATAAGGGCCACAGACTATGAAACTACAGCTAGTGCTGTAGCTGCCTGGCCTTAGACAAGAAGCCAGTTGGAGCCAGGAGCAGGTCGTAAGTGTGGGTTCCCTTATACATGACCTGTATCAGACATTTTGGGGGTGTTACTGTTGAGGGAGCATTCATAGAAGTTTAGGTCAAACCCTTGCTTCCCAGAGTTTTGGCTTAAACTCATAGAAAACCATCACCCCAGAGATATGAATGTTTAAAGGGGGGGAATACAGTGATGCTTTTGTCATCCTGGGATGGGAGTGGCCTCAATAAAAAAGGCTGACCAATTTCTGTCTGCTTTCCTAACCTCAGAGTGCACTTGGCAATCGTCTTCTTTTCCTCTTTGCTATACTGTTACCATTCAGCCAAAAACCACCCCTTCTGGTCTTCTCTGTACTTTCTGTTCCCTACAATGCAGTGGGAAGAACATTAGTCTCATCCTTATGCTTTCTGTTTAATGGTGAAGTCTTTGAGAGTGCCCTTATCTGTGAACAGGAGTCTCTTGGTTCTAGGTCTTTGATTTCATGATTTTCAGAGGTTGTACCTCTCATGGACTCTCCTTACTGAGAGGCTTAGCCACTTTCTCAACAACTATTCTACTTTGAGGCAAACACCTCTTTTATACAATGAACATTTTTCACCTTTCTAAACTAGTTAAGAACCTGCCTGACCCACTAGTCCAAATCCCTGTCCTTATACTTAAACCCCTCAAATACCCTGTCTTGGTTTTTTTAACTCTCACTTCCTTGGTTTACCTCTCACCATCTACTCTTCTCATCTTGGTCATTTAGTTACTTATCTTTCCCAATAAAGTGTGAGCTTTTTAAGGGTAGGGGCATAATAATCCCTTGCATGTACACACACACACACGTTTCTTATTGACGAAAAATAACTGCCACCTCCATGATTTTGAAATAGGAAATTTCTTAATAGTCTCCCGCCCTTCTACCTTTCCAACTCCTAAATCTCACTGTCCTCAGTACAATCTTCATTCATCTCTCCATCCCTTCCTGTTCTCTCAGGATGTCCCCTTAGATCTTTATTTTCATTGTAATCAACCCTATAGTCTGTAGTTACCAAGCTTTTGTAAGCCCCTATGTCCCAGGCACCATGCCATCTGGCGAAGATACCATTTAAATCAAAGTAGGAAAATTGGTTGAACAGGTTAAGACTGCACCTACCGAGCTTGCACCCTTGTACTGCTGCTGTCTGTCCCTTGACAGTCTTTAACTCTGGCTTTCATTGTCCTGATCTGTTAACTACTGGAAGAAGTCATTCCATGTGCAGAATGGATTCTCAAAGAATTCATGTTCTAAAACCCTAGTTAGAACCTTCCTGCTGTTACTAGGCACAAAAACTCATTTCTTTGTTGACTTTCTATCTCCCCTCTTCAGCAGGTATTCCAGACCTACTTCTCTTCTAACATTGCTGGTCTCCCTCAGCAGAAGTCCTTCCCTCCCACTTTATTGAGAAACTAAAGACCATTCACCTTTATTTTTTTCCTTAATGCCCCTCATCCCAAATCCATATCAAAACCCTTCTGTCTTAATTTTCTCCATCTTTCCTCCTATTTCTGAGTAAGAGGTAACTACTTTTTTCTCTAAGTTGTCTGGCCATTTTTCCTCCCAGTCTTGACCTTGAAAAGCTCACACCATTTCTGTGTTCTTTTCTCTTTCCCTTCCCTTAGCTCTTCCTTCTCCTCCCTCTTCCCCTTCCTTCTCTTCAGTCATCCCTGTCTGTTCTTCCCCCATTGTCCCCTCCTCAGTTTACCTCATCCTTCATCCCTCAAGCTGCCATCCAAGGTCGGTCATCCTTTTCACTCACAAACTCCTAGACTTGGTAGCATTTGTCCCTGCTTTCTCACCACACATTCACCTCACAGTTTCCTTTGGTTTCACTACTTGATTGAAACTACTTTCTCAGAATTAGTAGTGTTCTCTAAGTTGGCAAATATTAGGGCCTTTTCTCAGTACTCATTCTCAAGCAAGAGAACACTTGCCTTGCTTAACCTCCATGGCCCTACTTTCTTCTAGAACATCCTTTCTGAATCCCTACTCGGCCTTATTTGCTGTATCTTGCTGTATTTTGTTGTTACTTTCTCTTTTCAGGTATTCATTAGCTCTTTTGGCTTCAGGTTTCATCTCTAGGCAGGTGACTCCTGAGGCCGTGTCTCTGTATATCCACATGTTATATGCATGTCCCCAGTTTATCTCTTAAAATTTCATATATTTTTCATATATTCATATTCATATATTCAGATATTTTTGGATGCCCTTAGGCACCTCAACCCCAACAAGGCCAAAACATCGTTCTTGATTCCCAGACTCTACCTTCCCCTCCCACACCCCTAACCTGCCATTCCTGCAAACTTCTTTTCTGTTAAGGGCACCAGTACTCTTCCCTTTGCTTGGAGTTCCCTCCATCATTACCCATATTTTTATTTTATTTTGTTTAAATTCTACTTATTTTCAATGAAAATCTGCTGTCTCCCATCCCTCTCCATCTCCATTGAGAAATAGAGGAATACATTAACCCCCTTTACAAAATTGTGTAGTCAAAACAAATTGACCTCTTGGAGTCCTGAATTAATTGCTGGTCATTTTTATTGTTCAGAGTTCCTAAAGCCTCCAGAGTTATTTGTCTATACAATGTTATTATTGTAGAAATTAGCTTCCCCATTTTGCCCACACCACATTGATGCCCACATCAGTTTGTACAGTGTTACTATAAAAATATCCTCTTCATCAATTCTTACAGCTTAACAATATTCTGTCACATTCATACACCATAATTTGTTCTGACTTTTCCTGGTTAATGGGCACCTCAATGTCCAAATCTCTCCCACCTCAAAAAGAGGTACTATGTTGGTTTACGTCCTTAGACTTTGTTTTGCTGCGGAATGATCTGTCCTTAATCCCCATTAATCTAACATTTCTTGTGTCTGCTTCTATTTTCTCTTCTTCCCTTATTAAGTGAAAGGTATTTTTGTAACTTTTCTTTACTCCAGATGAGAGTGACATTATCGTATGGCATACTTTCCCCATACTTGTTTGTTTAGAATTCTAATTATGTAGAATACGTTTCCTCATCTTCCTCCCCACTTTTCATTTCCCTTTTCAATCTTTTAAGATTATCAAAGTAAAAGAAAACCACTTTGCCCTCTGTCTAATTAGACTCCTCAGACTCGCTGATAAGTTAGGGCCCCGTGGGGATATATGATTGCATTTTAATTTTTAACAAGTTCTTATGTCTATTATTCCATCATAGTTATACCTCCCCACCCCAAAGAGCTATCCCATATAACAAACTATTTTTTAAAGAGGGAAAATAAACACAACGGATCAATACATCGAAGAAGTCTGAAAATGTGTGATGTGTAACACCTGCTGACCTCTCTTTTGAGGCCTGTATGGTCTTTAATAATTTTGTTACATTCATTTTAAAATTTTTTGGTGTGTAATTGTGCTTTCTGTTAACATTGTTGTTAATTGTGTATATTGTTTTATTGGTTCTGCTTACTTCCCTCAATCGGTTCAGGTAGATCTTTCCATGCGTTTCAGTATCTGTCCCACATATCATTTCTTACAGCACAGTAATATTCCATTATTTTCAAATGCTACAATTTCTTTAACCATTGCCCCCATCAGTAGACAGTATCACAAAAAGCGTTGCTATGGTTATTTTGGTCCATATGGAAACTTTCTTGTTATCGATGACTTCCCTGGGTTATAAAGCCAATAATCAAGCCTTCGGTTCAAATGGTATTGACAATTTAGCACTTTAATTGTTTAATTCCAAATCGTTCTCCCAAATGGTTGTAGCATTGCACAACTCCACTCACAATGTAGTTGTATACCTATCATTCCTTGACCCCTTCAACATTGACTGTTGCCATTTTTTGTCATTTTATGTGGTTGTGAGTACTTTGTAGTCCTTTTGGGAGCCATCACTTTTGAACTGTTAAATTATTTTTTCATATATTTTGACCTGTTAAGGTGTGTATGTAAAATAACTTATATATTATATACTATATACATACATTGGCATGTGTGGATATATATATGTATGTATGTGTGTGTATGTTTATGTATATGTTTGTACATGTCTGTTGTGTGTGTGTTAGAGAGAGAGAAAAAAATGAAAATGCTTTCCAATGTCTTAGGTTCCAAATTCTTATCAGAGAGATTTGATCCCATTTCGCCACTTTTTATGAGACAAGTGTAGTCCTAATACTTGAATCTGGAAAAGAGAAAGCAGAAGAGACAAACTATAGGCCAGTATCATTATTGAATATTGATTCAAATTTTAAACAGCATTCTGTCAAACAGACTACAGAGATTTATCCAAGAAGTCATCATGAACAAATGAGATTTGTTCATAGTCTTCCAGGGATGTTTTAACATTAGGAAACAATCAACATAATCATATTAAGATTAAAAACATTGAAGATCACATGGTCATTTTGATAAATGCTGAAAAAACCCTTTGACAAATATAGTATGTTTATGCTAAAAACATGTGTATAGAGGGACCCTTATGATTGCTCATGATTACCTTTTTAAAAAGCTTTTTCTCATGAATTCTCTAATGCATTTACTACTTATAAGTGACAAAAATATCCCCCTCAGTCTAATTTGCTTTAGTGTGGGCACCTTGGGTTGTAGGTAGGGAGAAAATAATGACTGTAAAGAATTTCCAAGTGGGACCAATAATGAGAAAAAAATCCCCTTTTTTTTTCGCACAACTTGCACAGCTGGCCTTAAGAAAAGGCATTGTGTAGAGTGACTGGATTGGCAGGATTTTCCTGGTAGGGGGCAGTGTCAGAGGTCAAAGTGCTGGCTACTCTAGTGGTGAACTATCCGTTACTCCCATATCCAGCACCTCTGCCTTTAGGTTTCCAGTCCTGCTTCTACCACCTTCAGAAGAACAATGATAGCTTCTCCATAGTTGGACAAGCCCTTCCCAACCTAAGTCCAGAACAGAACGTACCGTTTGTTCTTTAAATCAAACATGGGACCTTCATATGTAAATAGATAAGTGGGTAGACCAAGAGATGGAAAAAAAATGAGATTTTCACTGGGCTGCGCTGGAGGAAAACAAACTTACCACAGCTGCTGCTGGTATCTCATGATTGCCCGGGGCATTACCATGACAACAGCTAGCTATGGCACCAGCATCATGGCAACCGGGATGCCACTTGATTTCCATTCTCCATGACCCAAGAGGCCATTCTGCACCTGGACCCTGTGTTGTATTTTCAGTGTTAGGGCCAACCCCGCATTTCAGAAAAGGTGCCTCTGGGGCATTCTGATGTAGCAGATCCTGCAGTTTTGGCCATTTACCTAGGCTCCTTGGACCAAATAATCCACCCTTACATTGATGCTTTATCCAGGGCCCTAGCTTTTTCTGACCTCATTCCCCTATGTGTTCACAGGACTGTAGATAAAAAGAATCTTCCTGGTTTACCTTTTAACGTTTCTCTTGATACTTGTGTTTGCATTTCAGAGTTTCTATGCAGTTCTGGTATTTTCATCTAGGATGCTTTGAAATCTATTGTATTAAAGGTCCATTTCCTGCCCACTTGCTTTCCCCCTCATATTTAGTTTTGCTGGGTAAGTTATTCTTGGTTGTAAACCTAGATCCTTTGCTTTCTGGAATATTGTATTGCAATTCTCCATTCCTCTATACTAGTGGCTGCTAAATCATTTCTGATCTTGAATCACAAATGATCTAGCATGTAATTGAAATCCTTCTTTCTGACTGCTTACAGTATGTTTTCCTTGACCTGAGAGGTCTGGATTTTGATTGTAACATTCTTGGGTCTAATGACAATTTGATGATAAGTCTTTGAATTCGTTTCCTTTTGGCTGCTTCAGATATTTTCCCCCACTCATTTGGGAGCTCTGACTTTGCACTGTAGTTTTCCTGGGAGTTTTCATTTCTATTTCCACTTTTTTCCCCTCTGGTTCTAAGAGATCTGGGCAGTTTTTCTTGAAGTAGGATGTCTAGTCCCTGCCTTTTTTGGTCTTGGCTTTCAGGTTGTCTAATGACGCTTCATTTATTTCTCTTCAATCTGTTTTGTAGTTCCAGTTTTTGCATTTTCTTCTATTTTACAGCCTCTTTGTTTTGTTTTAAATTTTTTTTTTCCCTTGGAGTCATTAATTAGGTGACACAGTTGGCTAGAGTGCTAGAACTGGAGTCAGGAAGACCTGAGTTCAAACCCAGCCTCAGGGACTTATTAGCTGTGTGACCCTGGACAAGTCCCTTAACCTTGTTTGCTCCAGTTTCTCCATTTGTAAAATGAGCTGGAGAAGGAAATGGCAAACCACTCCAGTATCTTTGCCAAGAAAACCCCAGAGGGGGGTCACAGGGAGTCAGACATGACTGAAATGACTGTCCAGCAACAACAAAAATTTTCCAGAGAGCTTGTTTCTTGGGTCAAGTTTCCCATCTCTTGGGCCAAGCTGTTAATTCCCTTTTGGTTCATTCTTGCATAACTCTTATTTCCTTTGTGTTTTTTTCTTCTGTAGCTCCAATTTCATTCATAAATTTTTTTTAAGCTTGTTCCTGTGTCTCTTCTGGGAATTTTAGTGAAACTTGTGCCCAAGCTGCGTTTTTCTTTGATACTCTGCTTGTAGTTTGTGTTGAATGCCGCTGTTACATTAGTAGCTTTTTATGTTGGAATTCTTTTCCCCTTTGTTCATTTTTCTAGCCTACTTCCTGATTTTGTATTTTACATCAAGACTGGGTTCTGTATGTATGGAGGGAATGTGTCAGTTGGTCCTGTTGCTGCTTTCTTGAGATACTGAGTGTTGTGTTTTTCTAGGATCTTAAGGCTAGCTCATGCTGGGAACTTGCAAATTTTTATGTTCCCAAAGCAGTCTGATCCAACAAAGTCTACTGCCCCTTGGTCCTAGTTTCATGATCTGGGTTTTGGTCTGATCAAGAGGGCTGTGGGATTTCCCTGCTTAGTTTGAGTAGGCTGTTCTTGGACTCAGCTGGCCACTATCCTCTAGCCAGAAAGCTCTACAGGTTCAAAGTGATAGCACCATGGGCTCCCCTTTTCTGTGGGATATCTCCCCCACTGAAACTCCACTCCATTCCTGGAGTCAGAGCCACCCCTTTCCTGCCTGCTGAACTTTTACTCTTACTCAGTCCCCATTTAGCACCAATGACTTTTCACTGTCTCCAGGTGAAGGTTTCACCTCCTCTCCCTCCCCTGCAACCCCCAAGCTCTGAATCAGTAACCCAGGGCTGAGCAGGGAGCAGTCAAGCTGCCAGCTGTCGCTTATTCCTGTACCCAGCTCATGTTCATGCTCCTCTATGCTATTTTGGGGGTCTCTTCTTCCATTGGCTCCCGGCCTCTCCCTGGCCTGGAATGCAGCCATTCCTGGCCAAACCCTGTGCCCTGTGTCTGCAGCTCTCTTTACTGACCTAGGCTGGAGTAGAACCCGCCTTTTTTCCCCTTGTATTTCCTATTCAGGATTCAGCCTGGTGTATTTTCCAGATCTGTGTGGGAAAAGCGCTTTGCTATATTTCAACTGCTCTTGGATTTGGCCAAGTTTAGTCAGTGGTCCACATTATATCTCATATCCCCTGCTTTCCACTTAAGCAGCTACTACTCTAGGTTTTCAACAACTCTATACCTGGACTAATATATCAATAACCTTCAAATTTATTTTCTTCTTTCCAGCCTCTACCCCCTTTCAAGCTTGTATGCAAGTTGTCGAAAGAATGTCCCTAAATTATAGGCCTGATTACATCTCCTCAAAAATCTTAATTCCCCATTGCCCACCTAGTAAAATACACAGAGACAGAAATTTAAGTGCCTCCATAATCCCCATCCCATATATTCAGTCTGTTTCCTGGTACCCCTTCCACCATTTACCTTTTAATCAATCTGAACTACTCTTAATTCTTTCCCCTTCCTTAAGATGCCATACTCTGCCTCCCTTCCCCCCAGTACCTGGAATGTGCTCTCCCATTTCTGCCTCAGGTGCCAACTCTGATGCCTTTCCTGATACCCCCAATGTTAAGGCTTTCTTTCTTTCTTTCTTTTTAAATTTAAAAAGTGGATTTTATTACCACGGGACTGTTGGGGTACATGGTCACCCAAATCAGACAGTGCTTTGGCACAGACATTGTGCGGGTTTTATAGAGGTTCCATAGCCAGGTTACATAAACTAAAATTACAGTGATGTAAGCTGAAGCTCCAATGATTGGTCAGTGTACACTTGAAACTACAATTAGTGATTGGTCAGTATACATTTGAATTTCCCACCAGCGCTAAACCCTAGGCTGGGACTCCCGCCCACAGATCAATCAAGGGAAAGCAAGGGGTGGGGGTTCTGCCCATTTACAGATTAAGCAAGGTGGAGTTCTCTGCTTTACAAATCAATGAAGGAAAGGTTGGGCTGCCTGCTTTACAACTCAAGGAAGGGGTGAGTGGACTTGTGTCCAACATTTCCTACTCTTTCTTGTAGGTATGTCAAACCTTTGACATAGCTGGGGTCACATTGTTGGACACAGGCCCACTCTGCCCTTCCCCCATTGATTTGTCACTTTGCCCTTCCCGAATGTCGGACACAAGTCCACTCACCCTTTCCTTGAGTTGTAAAATAGGCAGCCCCACCTTCCCTTTCCTTGATTTGTTAAACAGGCAGCCCAACCTTTCCTTAATTGATTTGTAAAACAGAGAACTCCACCTTGCTTAATCTGTAAACAGGCAGAACTCCCACCCCTTGCTTACCCTTGATTGATCTGTGGGTAGGAGTCCCAGCCTTGACTGACCAATCACTAATTGTAGTTTCAAGTGTACACTGACCAGTCATTGGAGTTTCAGCTTACATCACTGCAATTTCAGCTCTATAAAACCGGCACACTATCTGTGCCATTGTCTGATTTGGGTGACCATGTACCCCGACAGTCCTGCAGTGTCCCGCAGTAATAAAATCCACTTTTTAAACTTAATCTTGGGGATCTTCTGTCTCGCTTTTATTGGGGTACAACATCTAGGGGTCACATCTAGACTACCCAATTCTGTTCCTAAAGGATGATGGGGGGGCTGATAATTAACATGAATGGAGTTAACACTGGTTTTGACAAATTGTAGAAAACAATTAATGAGATAAGGTCCTACAATTAGGGCTATGATCAGGAGGTGGAGAGGCTAATACCAATACTAATACCAAGGCTGATATCAATTTAGTGAGTTAGGGGGATGTTCCAGGGGAACGGGGACTGATACCCATTCTCAGAATTTTCCAGCCCCCTCTGTCTATTAGCAATATTCTGGCTTACCAACTTCAGACTCTCCCTCACCTCTCCCAAGTTGTTTACATAGAAGCAACAAGCCTCACCAAGGACTGCACACAGGCCACCCAGTTTAAGAAGGTCAAGGCCTCTGCGGTTCTGAAGAACCACCTCTGCCAGAGAGTCCACCTGTCTTTCCAAAGGGCTGAGATGGACTGCTCTATGTGGGAGAAGTCAATATTTACCTGTGTACTTAAGGCCTGATAGTTGGCCTCCCCCTTAATCAAGACTGCCATCCCAGTTGCTGCAGAACCCACAACGCCCAAGCCCACTGAGATGGGAATGAGGAGTGGTACTGCCTGCCTTAGGTGGTGGCTCAGTTGCCCTTCTAGAAAAGTAATGCCAACCTTGTTCACCTGGGAGAAGGGTGACCCAGGGAATTATGGCTACTAGGATTCACAGGGGGCCCTCAGGGTGTTGTCTGAGGAACACTGTAAGGGCTTTCTTTTTTCATAACTTTCCTTGTGCTGTAATTGCTGTCCACATTCTATCCTATTTAACTTCTCCTTGCCCACCCTCTCACCCCAAACCCAAATGTCAGTGCAATGACTCTTTGGTTTGTCTTTTTATCAATAATAACTTTCAGACAGTATGTGGAGTTGAATTGAGGGTCTCTGGGTAGAGTAAAATGAACCTGAGAATAAAATCCATCCAAGTGACCGAGGGATAAGTATGCAGGATGTTGGGTTTTTCACAAATGCCTTTTGAGTCTCTGAGTTTCTATGGCACCAGGTCAATCCTGAGTAACACTATTTTAGATGCTATCTAATAAAGCTCATAACTTAATAAGAGTTTCCTCTCTAACTTATACCCAGAGTAGCATAATACCATGGAAAGAGCACTTACTCTAAAGTATATTGACCAGAGTTTAAATCTTTACTCTTGTACTGTGTGACCTTGGGTGATTCACTTAACTTCCTTTGACTGTGTCTGTACAGTTGACGGTGGGGTGGGGTGGGACTGGATCACCTCCGAGTTTATTTCTGTTTCTAGAAACAGAAGTAGCCATTTGGTCACTGAAATGGTGCAATGGATAAACTTGGTGTGCTCAGTCTTTGTGGATTTCAATGTTACCTGTCTATCCTCTTTTAAAAAAAACTCATCTACAAGTTTGATAAACATGCCATCCATAGCTTTGTCCAAGTTACTTATAATAATATTAGATACCATAGAACCAAATGGATCCTAGAACTGCACCACTGTAAATCTTTCAAGCTGACATTAAACCCTCAATAAGAGTTCTTTGGGTATAGCCTTTCAACTAGAGTTGAATCTACTCAATATACTCCTCTTTAGCCTATATCTTATCTCCAGCCAAAGCATGATAAACTTTGTCAAATGCTTTGCTAAAGTTTAAGCTAACCTATATGCACATAGTTTCCTTTACCTTCCAGCCTAGTATGTATAGAGACTGAACCTGTGATTTCATTGAAATAGGGAACACCCAAAGAAGAAAGCTCCCTGATTATACTCTGCATTAGAAGGCTATCTAGGGCCATGATGTGCCAGAGACTGGCTCCCAGCTTAATAATCCCGTCCAAAACCAAAACGAGGTCAGGCTGGTTTGGCTAGCCCTATTAAGATGATGCCTGGCCCTTTGTAGCTCACTAGTCATTCCTTTTTATAATACATTCTAGGGTTTTGATAGGAATCAAAATCAAGGTCAGTGTCAGAGCCCTCTGTGCTGGTAACACCACTCATTCAGTAGTTTCTCAAATGTCAATGAAAACGGCTTAATAATTAAGTCTAGGATATCCTGGTCATGTGATCAAAGGGGATGGGGCACTATACATTTACTGATGCCCCCATTATCTTTGTTTCTGTCTCTGTCTCCTCATTTACCATCTTTGTGCCAGATTTCATATAGACACTTTAGCCCTACTGTAGCTCAGAACCCTTGAGCTCACGTGATTCACCAGCACAACCATTCCTGGCTGCCCCCTCCCCTTTTTAAAGGAAAGAGAATAATGCTCTAGAAATAGATCAATTATAGGTGAATCTGCAAGACAAGAAAGCAAGATGTATATATTTCAAGGTAACAACATTCTAATTCCTAAGGCAATTATGGAGCACCCCTCCCTCAACAGTCTGTTTAATTTGTCAGGGTGCCCACACTGACTCATAGGATTGTACTTTGGGACCCACGTAGGAATTACTCCCACTGTAAAAATTCTACTGGAGCCCTACCCCATTACAAGTATTCTGGGATCCCCTCCTGTTACAGAGATTCTATAAGGATTCCCCACCCATTTTCAACCATCCTCAGATACTGACTCTGCCCATTAGTGTGGAGGGGGAAGAATTGGTACAGAAATTGGTCTTCAGTTTCCTTCTGCCTGGGCTAGTTCCTGGGATAGGGAACCTCAAGACTTAGACATTGTCACACCCAATCTTGCACAGTGTTGGATTCTGGTTCAACTCACCCAGAGAAGCAAAGGACAGGTGAAACTGGGGTAGTATGCATTACTACACCATATCTGAAGAGGGGACTGACATCTAGTGGGTCCAAGTCCTATTCTCTCAGAAGGAACCTGGAGTAGGGGTTGAGGCTGTCAAAAAGTAAGTTCCCCACCATGGAAGAATGTTGGGGCAATATTGTGGGTCTAGTCCTAGGAATATGCCTTCCATTAATGTGGCAGGAGTCAGAACCATATGTGAAAGAGTTGAATATGAAGAAAAAAGACTAAATCCAGCAGATTTAAGGAGGAATAAAATGCAGTTAAAACCTAGAGCTCAAGCAGATAATGCAGTAGAGAGGATACTAAAATTAGAACAATGTATAAGTACTTTGACCTCAAAATGATCACAAATTTCATTTTAAAATTCATGACTAATGAAAGTGAAATGAGAAATTTTTGGAATTCGAAAAGCATGGAACCATGAAGAAATATTTCAGAAGTTAAAAAAGATGGAAACCATAAGAAAATAAATTAGAAGGAAATAAAATATGACTTTATATTCTTGCAGAACAAAATAATAAACAGAAAAGAAACTTATGTACAGTAGTGAGCCTATCCCAAAGATATGAAATAGAAACAATAAGATCTGCAATGTAAATAAAGACAATGTGGAAGAAGAGAAAAAATAAATTTAAAACCATGTGATCTTTATATAAGTAAATGCCATTGACCTTAAAGACAGGATGCATTAAGACAAATTGAAGATGATAGGTCTTGAAGAATATGATAAATTGAAAAATCTGAATATTACAGTGCAGAAATAATAGAAAATTAGCCACTACTTCTTTTTTTCCCCCAAAATGCTTTATTAACTTCTGCTTTACATCATTCATTTCCGTCAGATTTTGAGTTACAATTTTTTCCCCATTTTTCCCCTACCCACCACCCCAGAATAGCATCCCACAGGATATCCGCCCCTCCGATCTGCTCTCTCCCATCTCTTCTCCCATACCCCATTCAAACTTTTCCAGTAGAACAAGGTGAATCCTCGTCCCCCAATGCCTACACATCTTATCTCCCAATTATATGCACAATAGTATTAATCATAGTATTTATATATATATGCATATATATATTTTTAAAATCTGTTTTAAAAGGGAGATAAGCAACTCAGTATATACTGTACATGTGTAGCTATGCAAAACATTACCATAGTAGATATATTGTAAAAGACTGACTATATTTCCCTCCCTCCTATCCCACCTCCCACCTGGTTCACTCCCCGCTTTGATCCTGTCCCTTTTTAAAAGTGGGTGCTTCAAGCTCCCCTCTCCAGCCTGCCCCCCTTTCCATTGACCCCCCCCCCATCCCCTTCTCCCCTACTTTCCTATAGGGTGAGAAACCCTATTTAGTATGTATGTCA
>WOXC01001644.1:0-113198 GCA_011680675.1 Gymnobelideus leadbeateri
CAAAAATTCTAAATAAAATATTAGCCAAAAGACTCCAACAACTTATCACAAAAATAATACGCCCTGATCAGGTAGGATTCATTCCAGGAATGCAAGGATGGTTTAATATTAGGAAAACCATCAGTATAATTGAGCATATCAACAACAAAACTAGCAAAAACCACATGATCATCTCAATAGATGCAGAAAAGGCTTTTGACAAAGTACAACATCCATTCCTATTAAAAACACTAGAAAGTATAGGAATAAATGGAGCCTTCCTTAAAATAGTTGCTAGCATCTATCTAAAACCATCAGCAAGTATTATATGCAATGGGGATAAACTAGAAGCCTTTCCAATAAGATCAGGAGTGAAACAAGGGTGTCCACTATCACCCCTCTTATTCAATCTGGTACTAGAAACATTAGCAGTAGCAATTAGAGAAGAAAAAGAAATCAAAGGAATCAAATTAGGCAAAGAAGTGACCAAGCTGTCACTCTTTGCAGATGATATGATGATATACTTAGAGAATCCTAGAGAATCAAGTAAAAAATTACTTGAGACAATAAATAAATTTGGCAAAGTTGCAGGATATAAAATAAACCCACATAAATCCTCAGCATTCCTGTACATCTCTAATAAAACTCAACAGCAAGAGATAGAAAGAGAAATCCCATTTAAAGTCACTGTAGACATTATAAAATATTTGGGAATCTACTTGCCAAAACAAACCCAGAATCTATATGATCACAACTACAAAACACTTCTCACACAAATAAAAACAGATCTAAATAGTTGGAAAAATATCAATTGCTCGTGGCTGGGTCGAGCTAATATAATAAAAATGACAATTTTACCCAAACTAAATTATATATTTAGTGCCATTCCAATCAATTTACCAAAAAACTACTTTGTAGAGTTAGACAAAATAATAACAAAATTTATTTGGAAAAACAAACGGTCTAGAATATCAAGGGAATTAATGAAAAGAAATGCTAGGGAAGGTGGACTAGCTATGCCAGATCTTAATCTGTATTATACAGCAGCAGTCATCAAAACTGCTTGGTACTGGCAGAGGTGTAGAGTAGTGGATCAATGGAATAGATTAGGTGCAGGAGACCCAGCAGTTAATGAATATAGCAATCTATTGTTCGATAAACCCAAAGACCCCAGTTTTGGGGATAAGAATGCACTATTTGACAAAAACTGCTGGGAAAACTGGAATACAGTATGGCAGAAACTGGGCATAGATCACTATCTAACACCATATACCAAAATCAAGTCTAAATGGGTGCATGATCTAGGTGTAAAGGATGATACTGTAAGCAATTTGGGAAAGCAAGGAATAGTTTACCTGACAGATCTGTGGAGAGGGGAAGATTTTAGGACCAAACAAGAATTAGAGAGCATTATAAAATGCAAAATGGATAATTTTGATTACATTAAATTGAAAAGCTTCTGCACAAACAAAGCCAATGTAACCAAGATCAAGAGGGAGGTGGGAAATTGGGAAAGAATTTTTACAACTTGTGTCTCTGATAAAGGACTCATTTCTAAAATTTATAGAGAATTGAGCCAAATCTATATGAATACAAGTCATTCCCCAATTGAGAAATGGTCAAAGGATATGAATAGGAAGTTTTCAGAGAAAGAAATTAAAGATATCTATAAGCATATGAAGAAATGCTCTAAATCACTATTAATTAGAGAAATGCAAATCAAAACAACTCTGAGATACCACATCTCTCCAGTCAGATTGGCTAAGATGACAAAACAAGAAAGTGACAAATGCTGGAGAGGATGTGGACAAATTGGAACACTAATACATTGCTGGTGGAGTTGTGAACTTATCCAACCATTCTGGAGAGCAATCTGGAATTATGCCCAAAGGATTATAAATAATTTCATACCCTTTGACCCAGCCATACCACTTCTAGGGTTATATCCCAAAGAGATCATAGAAGTGGGAGGAAGACCCATATGTACAAAAATATTTTTAGCAGCCCTTTTTGTGGTTGCAAAGAATTGGAAACTAAAGGGGTGCCCATCAATTGGGGAATGGCTAAACAAGTTGTGGTATATGAATGTAATGGAATTTTATTGTGCTATAAGAAATGAGGAGGTGACGGATTTCATAATTACCTGGAGAGACTTATACAAACTGATGCTGAGCGAGAAGAGTAGAATCAGAAGAAATTTGTATACAATCACAGACATACCATATCTGTGATGACCAACTATGACAGACTGGACTCTTTTCAGCAATGCAGTGATATAAGTTAATCCCGAATGACTCAAGAAAGTGAGAAATGGCCATCCAGAGATATAACTAGAAAGAACTGAGCCTGAATCCTGATGGAAGCAAACTAAATGATCTTGTTCTTCTCATTGTTTGGTTTTACTTCTTCCTTACCATCTTTCATCCCACCTAGTACAATATGCCTTTGTAATTGGAATAATGTTTAATATGAATGCATTTGCAGACCCTATACTGTACTATATGCTGTGGTGGGGGGTAGGGGGAGGGAGGTAAAGGAAATTTGAAAATCAAGGAACTATGGAATTGAATCTTGTTAACTAAAACTAAACTAATAAATTAATAAAAAAATAAAAAAAAAAGAAATTCTCAAGGAAAATTGCCCTGATGTTTTAGATCCAGAGGGCAAAATAGAGGTTGAAAGAATCCACCAATCACTTCCTGGAAAAGATCCCAAAAAGAAAACTCCCAGGAATATTATAGCCAGATTCCAGAATCCCCAGATCAAGGAGAAAATACTACAAGCAGCCAGGAAGAAACAATTTCAATATTGTGGAAACACAATCAGAATAGCACAGGACCTGGCAGCTTCTACATTGAGGGATAGAAGGGCATGGAATATGATATTCCAGAGGGCAAAAGAGCTGGGAATGGACCCAAGGGTCACCTACCCAGCAAAACTGAGTATTTTGTTTCAGGGGAAAATATGGTCATTCAGTGGAATAGAGGACTTTCAAGCATTCTTGAGGAAAAAACCAGTGTTGAATAGAAAATTTGACATCCAGACACAAGAAGTAAGAGATGCCTGAGAAGGTAATCAGGAAAAAGAAATCAAAAGGAACTTATCAAAGTTGAACTATTTACATTCCTATATGGAAAAGCAATAACTGTGACTGATGATATCTTTCTCACTATGAAAATAATGGAAGAAGGGTGTGTGGTCATATGAATACATATGTGAATGTCTGTGTATATGGTTACAGTTATATATGGATAGAGGGCATAGGTTGAATTTGTTGGGAAGGGAGAATACTCAAGGGATGAAATTATGAGGTGAGAGAGGAAAAGTGGCAAGAGGAGATGGGGAGAGACAGGGTAGGGTAAACTATCTCATGTAGAAGAAGCAAGGGGAAGTGGTTGCAAGGGAGGGGAA
Organism: Gymnobelideus leadbeateri; assembly: GCA_011680675.1. NCBI lineage: Eukaryota > Metazoa > Chordata > Mammalia > Diprotodontia > Petauridae > Gymnobelideus > Gymnobelideus leadbeateri. Next base: position 3,391 of record WOXC01001644.1, read on the forward strand.
GAATAGGAAGGCAAAAAGGCAAAACCACATTCTCATTGAATTTGGTTCAGGGAGAGAATGACATACATACTAAATGGGATATCTCAACCTGAAGCAGAATTGGGGGAAGGGGGATGAGAGGAGGGATGATGGATGGGAGGGCATCCTTGGGGGGAGGGAAGTTTGGAAGTACCCACTATAGAAGAGGGACAGGATCAAGTAGGGAATGGACCAGGTGGGAGAGTGGGATGAGTGGGAGGGAATTATAAGCAGCCTTGTACAATATATCTACTATGATAATGTTTTGCATAGCTAGACATGTACAACATATACTGAATTACTTATCTCCCCATAGGGAATGGGTAACAAGGGAGGAAGGGAATGGATCTGAAATTCGAGGTCTTAAGATTAAATGTTTTTTTTAAAAAATAATAATAAATAAAAACATTATAAATTAATAAATTAAAAAAAGAAGTTGGGCTGCTAGGAGATTCATTTTTTGGCCACAACAACCCATGAAATAGATAAGAATACAAAATTGGTTCTTATGTGAGTTCCTTTTATTTTCACACTGATGTGGAAGAGTGGTTGAAAGGAGGGCAGAGGTGCTAAGAATCACAGTTTAGAAACTGCCTATAAACATGAATTTGACTTAGTGTTTTAAATGTACAATCTTTGTCCAGTGACCAAGGTGTTAGGAAACTGAATCATATTTACACTGACATTCTCACTATAAATAAAACCAGAAAACACAAGTTACAGCTGTGAAGAAAGCTCACAACCTGCCCTCAGAGAGGCATAGAAAGGACTCCCCATTCTTTTCATGGCACCCCCTCTTTCAATTACCCTGTTTGTGAATTTTTAGTCATCCTTAATTCTTCCGCATACCTCATGTCCTATAAATTGTCAAGTTGTTGCCTATTCGTGTTCCCCACATGTGACATTCTACCTCCCCTGTCTCTGACTCTAAATAGCCTGTTCCTCATTCCTAGCATGTTCTCCCTTTTCACCTCCACCTCTTGGACTTCCTAACTCCCTCAAGGCTCAGCTCAGGGGATCACCTCCTACATGAGGCTTGTCCTGATTTTCTCGGCTGTTAGTGTTCTTCCTCGACCCAGAATTCTACTTTATTTATTCTGCATGTATTTTCTATTTGCTTGTTTGTGTGAGTGTATCATTTCCCCTCAGTCAATTGTAAGCTACGTGAGGGCAGGGGATGTGCCTACCTCTTTCATCTCTAGCTTCTGGTTGTTGCCACTTAGCAAATGCTCGTTGAGGGAGAGATGGGGGAAGAGAAGCATTTTTAAGTGTTTACCACGTCCCAGACATTGTGCTAAGCACTTTATAAATATTATCTCATTTGAATGGAGGAATTGAATGAATAAACAAAACAGACATCCAGATCAGGAGGCCAAAAGAAACCACAGTGACTTGCAAATACTTGGAGCAGAGGAGACAGATCAGTTAAAGGTGACACTGGTTTAGTGTGCAAGTTCATTTGCAAAATGTTATAGCATAGGACAATGAGGGATTATCAGCAATATCGTCTTGCTAAAGGGTTAAAAGCAATAGAAGAGGAAAACAAGTTTGCAGACAGCTTGATATGAAAGATGGTTAAGCCAGTTCATCTGGGAAGCATTAGCAAATGGAGCTGGAAGGACAATGAATAGAAGTGAAATGGAATTGATTGACTGCCATTCCTCTGGTGACACACTTTCATTATCAATGATAGTGGAACCAGTGCATTTGGAACCACCTTATCCCAACTTAGCATACAATATACTTTGTGAGAAAATGGAAAACTTGAAGTTAAGAAAATGATATTAGAATGAATGGCTGAACCTAGCCAAATACAAAAGGAAAAAAAAATCTGTGCTGTGTATAATATTAAAAGTACTGATTTTTTTTCTTTTTTTTTTTTGTTTTTTGGAGGGGGGAAGGTAGGGCAATTGGGGCTAAGTGACTTTCCTGAGGTCACACAGCTAGTTTGTGTGTGTGTGTGTGTGTGTGTGTGTGTGTGTGTGTGTGTGTGTGTGTTAAATGTCTGAGGCCAGATTTGAACTTGGGTACTCCTGACTTCAGGGGCAGTGTTCTATTTACTGAGCCACCTAGCCGCCCCAAAGGACTGATTTTCAAGGTATCGAAAGGAAAATGTTTTTAAAAAGGAAATGTTGAAGTCAACAATGGAACCACCATCTTCCTATGTGTGTATGGTAGAATGAAGCCACAGATCATGAGAATTGATATAAATGATCCAGGGAGCCAGGGTGTTTGAAAGAGAAATAAACATATATATGGAAATGCCCAAGTATAAAGTCAAAGACTGAGGGGAAGACCATGAACCAGTTGCCAAACTCTAAGGAAGGATGGAAAATAGTGGTAACATTACCAGAAAAAGCAACTTAGGTGATATCAGCAACTAATAAGCTTCATGTGTTTCTCATCCCTGTAACAGTTATGTGCAATCATCTGTGCAAGCATCAAGTTGATGTTGCTAATATTAGAATGCAATAATTGTTTTTTCATAGATAATTTTCTATAACTGGCCACATCTTCAATTCAACAAACTTTTCTCAAGAGCCTATGGTGGGCAAAACCTCTGCAAAATCCTACTCCAGTATTTTATCACAGCATAATAGTGAGCCTAAGTTCTTGAATGTAATGGTAGGAAACTGGAAGAGATAGAAGGTTTTACCATATTGGGAAAGCTTCAAGTATACTCTCAGCAAGACTATGCTTTCCATGGCTCCACCCTCCCTAAGCACAGAGAAGCTCTTCACCAGTAGGCTGTCTACTTGGTGACAATTTTTTGACCTATGAAACAAAGGAAAATAGAAGATGACTCCATTCTGCTTCTGCAGTGATAATGGTAGAATTCAAATGGGAAAGGATGAGAATAAGCATTTGTATAGCTCTTACTAATGTTCTAGGTGCTATGCTAAGCATTTTTTCAAATCTCATCTCATTTGATATTCACAATGACCATGGAAGTTAGGTGTTATTATTATCCCCATTTTACATTTGAGGAAACTGAGGCAGAGGTTAAGTGATTTGCCCAGGATCACACAGCTAGTAAGTATCTGGGGCTAGATTTGAGCTCAAGTCTTCCCAATTCTAAGCTCAGGGTGTTACCACCAAGATCCCACTATGTCATCAGTTGAAAGAAGTGGGCACTAAGAAACACAATTTTAAACTTTCTATAAACATTATTTCTGGTACTATATGTTATGTTATTCTTTGATTATGAAAAAAGTCTTTGACTAATTAGAGCCAGATGAAAACATAAAGGCTGTTTTCAAACAAAGGCTCCATTATATCTGTTAAGATAATGCAAAAATCCATGGCCTGGCCATAGAGATAGCTTCGTTCAATTATAAAGTGAGTATTAGCATCAAGTGAAGACAATATGATCTCATCAAAGGTATTCACCAATGTCACAAAGGATGTTTTGCAAAAAGTCCAAATAGAAGAGGAATTATTTCTTAATATTTTATTTTTTCCAATTACATCTAAAATCAATTTTTCACATTTAAAAAAAAATTAGTTCCAAAGTCTCCCTCTCCCTTTCTTCCCTCCTCCCTCATTGAGAAGGAAGGAATCTGACACATGTACAGTCAAAACATATTTCCATATTAGCCATGTTGTGAAAGAAAACAGACAAAAACAAAACAAAACAAAACCAACCCCTCTGAAAAAAATAAAGTAAAAAACAGTATGCTTTCATCTGCATTCAGCCTCCATCAGTTCTTTCTCTGGAGGCAGACAGCATTTTTCATCATAAGTCCTTTGGAATTGGAAGAGGCATTATCTCTTGTGGGAGAAGTTTTCTATGGATACTTCTGTTTGCTGATAATTGTCTTGATTATACTGGGCCCTGGAATACTACGGGGTCTTATTAAGAAGATCTATGGTTAATTTAAGATCAATTTAAAAGAAATTGGCCAAAGCAGATGAAGAACACATATTGCCTAGATCAGTGCTTCTTAAACTATGAATCAGAACCCCGTATGGGGTTGTGAAAAATTTAGCAACAGTAAAAGGTTTCTGAACACACAGCAACCAAAAATTAATTCAAAATTAAATGCATAATGCAGCTGAGATGTTTCTGGTAGTCCTTGCCTGTGTTATAACCTGCAACTTCACGGTAGCCTTGGTTCTGCACTTTGCACTGTGCACTTTGCACTGTGCATGCTCTCAGGCCATGCAATGTCAACAAACACTACCAAAACTCAAAAAAGCGTTGGGGAGAAGAAAAAGTTTAAGAAGCCCTGGCCTAGAGTGGGCCATGGAGTCAGGTAAGCAACCTATTGAATGAGCCCATCTGTTCAGGTATCTTGAGTGGCTATTATATATAGACCCAGAACTGGGACAGGGAGAGGAGGTTGGGTCACATTTGGGACACTGCAAAGCACTTTCAATGTACTGCTCCATTTTTTAATGCCAAAATTCTTCTGGTGATACTATATGTCTGTGAGTCATGAAACGTTATCCCAGAAAACTCACAAATGCAGTTTGTCCAAAAGCCAGTGGAAAGGCATAAGCATCCTATTACTAACAATGAATTGCATGTAAAAATGTCACAAAAGACCCATCAGAGATAAGTAGAACTAAGACTGGAGGTGGACCAATCATATACTGAAGAGGGGTTAATTAGGGACAACACTCTAGCTATCTCCCTATTGGTGGGTAGCTGGAATGTTGTTCTAGTAGCCTCCCAAATGAAAAGAACCAGTGGATGATTACTGCATTGTGTGGGTCCTTTCTGGGAGTTTGTGGAAATTTATGGGCAAGGACTAAGCAAAATGAAAGGGTGTGGTTGGGTTAGATCTACTGCCAAGGCAAGAGTGCTCAAATTGATGAGATCACATATCCACTGTAATGCCACTGAAAGTTTGACCCACGAATCACGGAAGAAAGAAAAAGAATCAGTTTTTTCAGTCAATATATTTTCAGCTTGAGTTGAATGCACAGGTGCTGAGGAGGGGTAATCTCTAGCACATTATTTAATTGAATGAGCACAGCTCAGCTGGGAAAAGTAGGTGAAAATTACCTGAGAAAATAGCTCTAGCTAGAAGGCCCAAAGAACTTAGCTAGAGGGCAAGACCCTCAATACTAATAGCCTAAACAGCCAACCAGTCAGGGTTATGATGCCACATCAAGGACAGGGAAAGATTGAAAGAGTTGATTTGTTGTTTATAGATATAAGCTGATCCTCCAAGTTAACACATCTCTTTGAGAGACGGTGGTGTTAAAGTTGAGAAAAGGTAGCATTAAAGCAGAGATACTAATTTAGTTTTAAGTCATTTAGTTATGTAAGGAGGTTAGTGAGTTGGGCAAATCATCAGGAATTTAAGACATTCCAGCTTTGCCTCACTCCCTTCAGTGTTGCTAAGGGCCTTCTTGAGGCTTGCTTAGACTACAAGGTAATTTGCCTGTTCCTGGCACTACCTGTCAGGCACTGGAGGGTAGATGAAAAGAATTTTCTCACTCCAACCAAAATATCAAGCAAGTCTAGGGAGATTTCTCTTTGAGGGGGAATGGTGTGGGTGGGGGAAGAAAGGATTTTTAACCAGAGGGATTTTTTTTCTGTACCAGCCGGGTGTAGCTGTGGATGTGGCCAGGGACCTGACTAATAAAGGGGCTAAAACCGCTGATTCACTCTGGGCATATTTTATCGGGGCAGTCTCAGAAAAGAGTAATGCCATTCCTTCCGAACAAACTTCTCTTAGTGCTTGACTTCTTCCTCTCACATTTTTTCCCTCTTCTTACATTCCCCTCCCCCTGCCCCAGGTCATTTTCCATCCTTTCTCAGAGTTGGGTATCAGGTTCAGGTCTTCTATTCTACCACATCCCTTGCCTTTATATTTGGGGACTTTATTATGTTTATTTCTCTTTCAACTCCCTGGCCTCCCAGATCATCTACTTCAACTCTCATGATCTGATACTTCCTTCTCCCTTAGCCACACAGGAGGATGGTGGTCCCATTGTTGATTTCAACATCACCCAAAACAATTAGACTTTTTCTACAATTATTCATAACTCTGAAATTCTTCTCTGACCACAGCCTCCTATCCTTCCATCATTCCTTTCTCCTTACTCTTTCTAAACTTATTCACAATCTTTGTTGCAATTTCTAGTCTCCATATCCTTCCTGCTGGGCTAGTCCATTACTCAGCAGCAAGCTCACTTTCCTTCCTTTGAAACCTCAGTTAACTAGTTCAACTTTGCATTGTCTATACTCTATCATTTAATTCATTGCCCCCTTGTTCTTGTCATGTCATTCTTTTCCAAACCCCAACCTTTGAATATTTCTTCTCTCTCTCTCTCTCTCTCTCTCTCTCTCTCTCTCTCTCTCTCTCTCTCTCTCTCAGTGTGTGTGTCTCTCCCCCATATCTCTTTCCTCTCTCTCTCATTGGGAAACTATCTCTCCCTCCTCAAATTCCTTATACTATTTGGTTTAGTCCTCTCTTTTGTGTTTATCACATTCTTCCTTGCATTGTAGTTATTCCTGTATGTCTTCTGCCACCCACTGAGTTATCATTTTTTGTACTTCATTTTATATTCTTATCCCAGCTTCTTACCTCAGCTGAAGCTTCACCTTTACATGGGTAATTCTTATTAATGAAGGAATGAATGATTGAATGAATGAATAAGAAAGCATTCATTAATTACTTACTCTGTGGGAAGCACTGTGCTAAGCCCTGGGGATATAAATAGAAAGGTAAGCCAGTCTCTGCTCTCTAAGGACTCACATTCTAAAAGGAAGAGAGGACCAGATAGGAGGTTTCAGCTGAAAGGAAAGGCATTAAGAATTCCTGTGAAATGTCACTCATTGACCAAGGACTTTTTTTTGCACTTAGTCTAAAGTCTAAGATTGATTCAGGAGGGAAGTGTCCTCACCTGCTTAGACATCATGACTTAGCACTGTGACACTAGCTTTGGAGGCAGCTAGGTGGCACTGTGGAGTGGGCTTATAATTAGGAAGACATGTTCAAATTTGACCCCAAACACTTACAGCTGTGTGGTCCTGGGCATGTCATTTAACTTCAGTTTTCAGTTTCTTCATCTGTAAAATGGGGATCATAACAGCACCTATCTCCCAGAACTGTTATGAAGAACAGATGAAATAATAGTTGTAAAGGACTCATTACAGTGCCTAAAGCAAGTGCTATTTAAATGGTAGCTAATTTTTGTTGTTGTTCATTTGTGTCTGACTCTTTGTGACCCCATTTAGCTCCATTTTGGATTTCCTTGGCAAAGATACTAGAGTGGTTTGCCATTTCCTTTTCCAGCTCATTTTACAGATGAGGAAATAGAGGCAAACAGGGTTAAGTGACTTACCCAGGGTCACACAGCTAATAAGTGTCTGAGACTGGATTTGAACTTAGGTCTTCATGACTGCAGACCTGGTGCTCTACCCACTGTGCCACCTAACTGCCCTCAAAACAACAAAAAACAAAATTAAATGGGTGGAGTGATTTGATTAACTTAATCAACTCCTTACCCTTACACAAATCTGAGTTATTATAGTTGGAAGGGACCTTAGAGATCATCTAATCCAACCTTCTCAATTAGGGATGAACAAACTTGGACCCCCTAGAAGTTAAGTGACTTGACTAAGGTAACACAGCTGTATCATTCTCTGGAGTCATTTGTATCAAAAACAAAAGGAAACAAAATCCACTCTACTATGTGGCAAAGTCCAATATTTTTTGTGTCTTCAGACTGAGTGAAATCCTTAAATATACTGAATGCCTTTTGTTTCTCTCTGTCTTTGTCTTTTCATCTCTTCTGCCTCAGTTCTCTTCAGGAAAGTGAAATAACTAATCAAGCTAATCTTTAGCCACTTACTTTGTGGTTTTAAGAGCATTTCTGATTACTCACAGAGGTAGGTGCATTTTCATATTTCTGGGATGGCATTTTCCGTCTGAAATCTGCTTCATGTCTTTGCAAAATTCAGGCCTAGAAACTCGGATGAACTGAGTTTAATCGGGCTTTTGGAACCAATTCAAACCTTGCTGGATTTGCTGCTTCAATACCCATTTCATGACAAATTTGTCCAGAGTTCACTGAAAGGTTTGTTACCTCCTCTCCCCAGCTGAAAATTTTCTGTTCTTTCCCCAATATTCCGAGATCATTTCATTTGAATCTTCCCTGGACTCCTAGTTTTCCCCACTACCTATTATGTTTATTTGTGTACATGTCATATCTCCACTCCCACCCCACCCTTGTCCCCAGAAATACAGAAGCTCCTTCAGAACAGCTATCAGGCCATCTTTGTCTTTGTGTCACCAGCACCTAGAATAGCGCCTCTACTGAGAAAGCACTTCAGAATTTTTGCTGAATTAAGTTTCTTGTTAAGAGTTATCTGTTTTGGGGCGGCTAGGTGGCGCAGTGAATAGAGCGCCGGCCCTGGAATCAGAAGGACCTGAGTTCGGAGCCGGCCTCCGACACTTAGTCCGCACAAACAAAAACCTAGCCGTGTAACCTTGGGCAAGTTACTTAACCCCAATTGCCCTAAAGGGGCGGCTAGGTGGCGCAGTGAGTAAGAGTGCCGGCCTCGGAGTTGGGATGACCCGAGATCAGATCCGGCCTCAGAAAATGAGCACCCACGCATAAATCAAATGACTAGCCGTGTAACCCTGAGCAAGTTACTTAACCCCAACTGCTTTAAAAAAAAAAAAAGAGTTATCTGTTTTGGGGTGGCTAGGGGGTGCAGTGAATAGAGCAAGGACTCTGGAGTCAGGACGACCTGAGTTCAAATATGGCCTCAGACACTTAACACTTACTAGCCATGTGACCTTGGGCAAGTCACTTAACCCCAATAGCCCTGCCTTCCCTCCTTCAAAAAAGCAAAAGAGAGAGAGAGACAGAGAGACAGAGAGAGAGAGAGAGAGTTATCTGTTTTAATATCTGTGGATCACAAGTGGCATTTTAAAACAAAACTCCAAACCAGGTAACTTTTCGGATTTTAACATAAGCAATGAAAACAGTGTCTTTCTCTTCTTTTCCAACTTCAGTGGAGCTCACTTGGTTTGCTCATCTCTATTTCCAGAAACCTGCGATGCCCATTTATGGTCACTAGAGGGCAGGAGATTTAAAAAAAATAAAAAAACCAACCCTGTTCAGACTGCAGTAGACTGCAGTGTCCAATGATAGGACTCAGCTGCAGGTTTCTCACATGCCTGTTTCCCCCAGAAACAAGGAGCAATTACTTGAAATTCTCAGGCAACAGGAGGAAACCAAGGTGTTTTCTGCAACATTAGCCTTGTGGAATGCTGGCTTTGGGAGAGCTCTTCTCTGCTTATATGGAATGGGTTCCTTCCCTTCACGAACAGCTCATAATGAGCTACAGTGATCTCTCTAAAGACCTAAGAAGAAATATATGTTCTTAACCTGGGATATACTGCAGGGAATCTGTAAACTCGGATGGGGAAAAATTACCTCTTCATCTCTACTAAGCTCCATTTAAAATTTAGCATTTTTTTCAATTATGAATTTGAAAAAACAAAGAACAAAACCAGTATTATTCTGTGGAAAGGTCCATAGGCTCTACCAAGCTGCCAAAGGGGTTCATGACACAAAAATGATTAGGAAACCTTGCAGTTGAATAAGTGGGCTAGTAGTGAGCCATCCACCTGGTTAGCAGTTTAGAGTCCTAAGCATCACAAGGTATAGCTTCTGGAGAATCTGCCAGCCAGACTGCCAGATTTAGGATATCCTTGGTATAGGGACCTCCCAGTGAGGAGACTCCCTCTACCAGTGCATATTGGTAGCTCTTCTGCCATTTTGAGACTAAGAGACTTCCTTGAGATCCCAAGTGACTTGTCTAGAGTCACATGGTCAGTATTTGTCAGAAGTGGGACTTGAACACAGGTTTTTCTGATTCCAGTTCCCTACCCATTACACCATGCTGCTGGCTGCCTCTTAGCCTATTCATAGGCAGAGAGGAAAAAAGATGGTGTTTTCTATTGAATCATTCCTCTTGGGACAATGTGTCTCACACTATTAACAACCCAGAGTCAGTTCTGACAGTTGCTGAATACTCTGATTTTCATTCTGCTTAAGGGGATTATAATAGTGTGCAAAATTGGGTGTTAGGCAAATCCTTGCCTGCTAAAACAACAGTACCTTTTCAGTATGAGTGACAGCATTAAAAAAAAGGTTGAGATCAATATGAAGACTGGTGGGGATTTACAGCCCAATAGAAAAGAATACACATTTTGTTCCCATGTCAACCACTTCTATGTCTGGATTGATTTTCCCCCAAATGGTGTCGAGATTAATTCAGCCCTTTCCAGTAGACAGTGATCTCAATCCTGAAAGTTATCTTGACTTGGATGAGGGGTTCATCCAGTTGACTAGCAATACCTACAAGGCCACATTATTTTATAGGATAATCACTGTATTATCTTCTTCATCAGCCACCCAGCCTTGAATTTATTATAATGAACCAGAAGATGGTATAGTGAAAGGAATGAAAGAATGTGGTTTTAAATACTGGTTTTTGCCACCTACTGCATATATGATCCTGGGTGAATTACTTCCCCATTCAAAGTTTTAGTCTCTGCAACTATAAAGTAGAGGTGGTTGCATTAAATGATCTCTAAGGTTCCTTCCAGCTGAACATAGGAGGTCCTTTCACCTATGCTTTATCCTAACAGAGATCTATCTTCTCTGATAGTGTGGAATGAAGTTCAATGGATTTGTTGTTGCTGTTTAGTCAGTTAGTCATGTCTGTGACCCCATTTGTAGTTTTCTTGGCAAAGATACTGGAGTGGTTTGTCATTTCCTTCTGCAGCTCATTTGACAGATGAGGAAACTGAGGTAAACAAGGTTAAGTGACCTGCCCAGGGTGAGACAGCTTAGTGAGTATCTGAGATTGGATTTGAACTCAGGTCCTTCTGACTCCTATCTCTGTGCTCTATTCATTCTACACCAAGCTTCCCTCAATGGATAGAGATCATTTCATATAATTCAGGAGGGAATACATGTATTTGTATTCATATACATAAGGAGGGAGAAGAATGATCCTGCATTTCCTTGTAGTGACAAAAAGCAAGGAATCAAATCCCAACCCCTAAAGCCTGTGTCATATCATTACCTAGCATAGCAAGAGGAAGGGAATAAATTAAAGGGATACATTAAAGAAGTCAATCAGAAAAATTTACCCTTGGGCAGCTAGGTGAAATATACAATCCAAACAACTGAACAGCAACAATTGGAAAGTCAAGAACCAGAAATTAATGTAGGAGAGTCATGCTATTGTTGTCTCAGCTGGAATTCCAGCTTCTCCTGAAATAGGCATAGCTAAGGTGGGAAAGGGATACATTTCCAAAGCCATGGCTCAGTATGAAAGCTAACTAGGGAAAAAGAAAGACTATTTCCAAGGAAGCCATGTCCTTATGGTGTAAAAGACTATTGGACAGGCCTCTGGGAATACAAAGAAAGGATGGAACGTAGGGCTGGCTTCATTATTACATGCTTCTGAAAAATAGCCTCAGCAAATGCAGGTTTTATGTCAGCCTCTATATGCATAGTTCTGCCTTGGGCAGAACAAGAAAATGAAATCTTGGTGATGAAAAAGACGCCAAACAGTGACTGTGACTAAGAGTAATGGATATTGCCTATGGTAAGGCAAGCTAAGAACTATAAGGAGGGAGTGGCAACCAGAGGAAAGGCTAGGTATGAACCTGACCCTTCCCCAGTTCCTCAGGTCTGGGTCCCAATCAGGATTAGGCTGAGGCTGCTAATATGCTGTCCTTGTCTTCTCTATCCCACCTGTGACTCAAGTTCAATCACTTTGACTTCAAGGCTACACAGAGGGGGCTGGGTCTGAAAATGAACTCAGGAACGTGGGTGGGATTTTCCGTTGCTCTATTATTCATTTCTGTCCCAATTAAACATCTTTTTCAAGGCTGTATCTTGTCTGGGTTAGCATGGTAAGCCTCTGAATTCCTGCATCTAAGTTAACTCCAGAAGTTCTAGGTGTTCTAACTGAATGGAAGCAAAATTGAGGACCAGAGAAGTAAATTGCCTTTGAATATCCCTACAATTTGAACCCAAATCAAGATCCAGAGTTGGCTTGGTCATAGGCTTACACATAGTACTATCCGTACTCTCAATGACCTTTCTGCTACTATTTCAACTTCTCTCTTCCCTCCTCTGTCATTCACTGCTTCAGTACTGTGCCTTTTTAAAAATAACTTTGATTTATAGAGATAAAGAGCTTAATGTTTCATGCATACAAAAGAAAGTGTTGTAATGAATTCTGTAGGATTGGAAAATGATATCACAAATAAATAAGCAGTAGGCCCCAACTAGGGATTTATGCCAATAAAAGCAACATTCTCTTGCTTCAGAGGAGCCAACAACTGCACTGCTGTGTTTATAATAGTGGCTTAAGTCATCTAGGAAACAGCAAGAGAACACTGGTGAAGTCACTGTTCTGGTCCCATCACTAGGCCCCAAGCTCTCTAGCTCAGCAGGGCTCAGTAGGTGTAGAACTCAGATGGTGTATAAATAAAAGGCTCCAGAAAGTATAATTTCAACCTGCTAATCATTGTGAGAGATTCTGTTCCCAAGAAATTGAATGCCCACAAATGAGAATCCCTAGTCTCAGTCTCTGAAATGACCAGTGTCTGAGAAACTTGAGACCAAGATTAATTTCAGGCTCCCAATAGTTCCTGATGAATAAGGGTGGGTTCAGTTGCTTATGTTCAGTGCCTAAATATAAACTGCTTCATGCTGGCAAAAATGAGGAAGGAGAAGGGGAGTAGAAAGTCAAAGGTTATCTGTTTTTTCCCTTCCTTCTGGGAGGCATGGTAACTGATGAGCATCTAGGTGGCACAGTGAATAGAGCACTGGCCCTGCAGTCAGAAGGACCTGAGTTCAAATCCTGGCCTCTGACACTTAATTAACTGTGTGACCTTGGGCAAGTCACTTAACCCTGATTGCCCTGCCCTCCCCCTCCAAAAAGACATGGTACTTGAAAGTCCACAGAGTTTTCCTTTGAGTCCAGGTGGAAGAATCAAGAAGTCAGTTTTCTTTACCTGAGCTAAGTCTATGTAACCATAACCAAGAAGGACTACATGGAAAACCTGGGGTGACTCAGTTCTCTACTCTAGTAGACCCTGAGGAAGGATGGCTTTGGAGTTTCAGTCAGGTCATATCTATGAGCCACTTTGTAACCTAGCCACAGGGGGAGAATTCAGAGTGAGCAGTGTTAGGTGAGAATGAACTCAGTGAAGATAAAAGACTAGAAGCCTTGTCTCTATTGGACATGAGGGTACGCTGTAACAGGGGTGGGAAACCAGTGGCCTCAAGGCCACATATTGCCCTCTAGGTTCTCAAGTGCAACCCTTTGAATCCAAACTTCACAGAACATTTGTTTGGATCCAGTCAAAGTGAAAAGGGAAGGGTGATAAGGAGGCGGGGGAGAGTAAGAGGTTCTGCCAGGGACCCACCCTGGCATCCAGTATGGAAGGAATTCACCAGGCTCAAGCAAACTTTGAAGCCGAAATTGTAAAGTTTATTGTAAACGCTGCACAAGGACAGCAGGCTAGATTCTTATGGAACCTGCAAACTTCCAGAGGTCACAGGCATAGTTTTATGGAGTCAAGACAGTAAATCAGGTGCCAATTATGCTAACTAGGTGAGTAAGGGTGGGATCAGGGAGGAGTTAAGGAGTGGTCAGTGCTTAAAGGACCATGCGCTTTTAATATCAACTGTTCAGGCATATTGCCCATGATTCACTGGGAAATAGCCCAAGGGGGGGGGGGGCTACCTGGAGGTGTGGTTTTAGGCCTGACGCGTCACTAAAGTCTATCCTCGGTCAGGGCCACTAAGGAGTGCCCAGTCTGCCACCCATCAATGTCAGGCTTGACAAGATAGATGTTGGGAACCAAGGCCATCAGAGACATAGGGTGGGTATAATTGGCTAAGGATGCCCTATAGATAGGGTACTGAAGAATTCATGGTGCAGCTGGCCACTCCAACTAAGGGAGATAACATTTGCCTAAGCTAAAAATGTTTATAGATAGTTTTGTGAAGGATTCATAAGTAGCTTATTGTTTCAAGCAGAGATAAACAGTTCATGAGTTGTTGCTGGGCAGAGTGCTGGCAGGGGGAAGGGGCAGAGTTAATGCTTTGAGACTGGGCGGGAAGTGTGACTTTACAGACTGCTTTTACAAATTGATTTTACAGACATAGATCCCAAAGCACCCCATTTACAAACTGATGTTACAGATTGATATTACAAACGGATGTTACAAACATATATATATCCCAAGGACCCCATCAAAAGGGCCACACTTGAGGACCTAAAGGGCCACATGTAATCTCAAGGCCATAGGTTCCCCACTCCTGCCTAAAATATGAATAGAGAGGCCTTTAAAGATAATTCAGGTTAGGAATGCATATCCCTGCTGTGATCAGCTTGCTCTTGAGCAAGAATCCTTAATCTGAGATTCCAGGGAATTTGTGAACTTGGGTGGGAAAAAAAAAAGATACCATCTACTTTCACCTTAACCACTAACTGAAATTTCTTTCAATTATATAAAAATATTCTGAGAAGGGGTGTACATAGGTTTCATCAGTTTGCCAAAAGGGTTCATTGTACAGAAAAGGACCTTGATCTAGATAGCATTAGAAAGGATCTCAGAGGGCAGCTAGTAAAATCCTCTTATTTTATAGGGAAGGAAAATGTCTTGCCCAGGGTCTCACAAGTTATAAGTTTCAGATATGGGATCTGAACCCAGGTCTTTTGAATTGCCTTGACCCTCTGAGATGGGTTTAACAAGAAGTAGCATCTCTGTTTTTTTAAATTTTGTATTTTATTTTTCCCAGGTATACATAAAACAATTTTTAACATTTGTTTTTAAAACTTTGAGTTCCAAATTCTCTCTCTCTCTCTCTCTCTCTCTCTCTCTCTCTCTCTCTATATATATATATATATATATATATATATCTTTCCTCCCCATATCTCCATATCTACCCATTGAGAAGGTAATCAATTCTACATAGGTTATACATATGTCGTCATGCAAAACATATCCATAATAGTCATGTTGTGAAAGAAAACATAAAGAAAAAACTCAAGAAAAATAAAGTAAAAAAAGTATGCTTCAATCTGTAATCAGACACCATCAGTTCTTTCTCTGGGGATGGATAACGTTTTTCATCATAAGTCCTTCAGGGTTGTCTTGGGTTGTTGCATTGCTGAGAATAGCAAAGTCATTCACAGCCGATCATGTTACACCACTGTTACTGTTACTTTGTACCCAGTACATTTCACTTTGCATCAGCCAGTGCAAATCTTCCCATATTTCTCTGAGAGCACCCTGCTCATCATTTCTAATAGTACAATAGTATTCCATCATAATCACATGCCACAACTTGTTCAGCCAGTCCCCAGTTGATAGGCATCCCCTCAATTTCTAATTCTTTGCACCCTGGAATATATATTTTTGTGCATACAGCCCTTTTCCTTTTTAGTTTTAATCTCTTTTGGGATACATACCCAGTAGTGGCATTGCTAGGTCAAAGGGTATAGCATCTCCATTTTACAAATAAGTAAAGTGAGGCTCAAAGAAATGGAATAACTTGCCCAAGAGGTAGGATTTGAGCCCAGGTCTCCTGCCAACATGTCCAGTGCTTGTTCCACTAAATCTCACTGACAAACAAGTCCTTGAAACACCAACTTTAAGGCCATTAAAATGGGGTTTAACATGTGTAAAGAAGAAACTTCAAGCATCCTGGGTGGAGTACAGCGTTGCCCACATCCCTTTAGAACCACTTACCTGAAGACAGAAGGATGGAAATACGGTCTGATTACCCAGTGGTCTGTTGACCAACAGGACTGCTTGTTTGCAGTGATCTCTTTTTATGTTTCTCTTATGGTTCTTCCTATCTTCATTTGTTTCTATTTTGTTGTCCTGAGTTTCATTTTTGTTGTCCTTTCTCTTTATCATTATTTTCCCCCCTTTGAATCACAAATATAACAAATACTTCTTGGAATATCAAAGCTGGTCAGCTTTGAACAATCACTAGCCAAATTGTGGTTCTTTAGTGAATGATGAAGAAATTAGCAAGAGCTGTGTTTTGCCCTTTCACTAGGCTGGCAGTTGTAACCAGCTGGATAATCATTTTGTGGAACACATCTGTCTATTCCCTCATATGGTGGTTTTACTCCTTTTTGCAGATCTATCAGATCATAGATCATGATCAACATTTCCTAGCCTTCATTCTCTAACTATCTTATCCCACTCCCATATTCACCTCCCTTTGGATCAGGCTCAATCATCTATCCCCCAGGCAGATAGGATCCCTGGGGAAAGTCCTGTGTTGAACTTCCTGTGGGCCCTGGCTTGGGAGTTAAATTTTTTCTCTCCACTCCCTTTTTTGAAAATGAGTTTACAAATCTTATGGGAAAACTTTTTCCTATTTCAGACTCTTCCTCATTCTTTTTTGTTATTGTTTCAAAGGAACTCTTAGAGTTGTGGCTTTTACTGCCCTTTCCGTTTGACATAGACTTTTTACTTTAACAAAGAACCATTCATAATGAGTCTCTAGAATGACTTCCTTGCAGAGAGGATGGTGGCAAAATATGCAGTCAGTTATCTATCATTTACTTTAATAAGGAGGGTAAAGAGCCGTGAATTATACCCCACCATGAATAATCCTAAAATGATTTGTATTTGAGTTTTGAATTGTGTTAGAGTCTTAATCTGGATATGAATGTGTTGCGATTGCTCAGGCATTTTTCAGTCATATCTATCTCTTTGTGACCCTACTTGGGGTTTTTTTTTGGCAAAGTTACTGGAATTGTTTGCCATTTGTCCAGCTCATTTTACAGATGAGGAAACAAGATTAAGTGACTTGCTCAAGGTCACACAGCTAGTAAGTGTCTGAGGCTGGATTTGAACTCAGGTCTTCCTGAATTTAGGTCTAACATTCTATCCACTGGGCCACTTAGCTGCCCTGGATATGAATATACTCCTCTGATATTGGCTCAAAGGACTGACGTTTCATATTACTTCATGGCTGAGTCGTTTGCTAGCCACTTCAGAGGGTTGTTGGGAGGAAAGTGCTTTGTAAAACCCAAATTGATCCTTGAGTATGTGAGCTCTTATTACTGTTCTTCTAGAGCCTCTTCTGGGCCTCCTCCTGGCATGAAGATGAGCCTGGGTTCTTAATGCCAGTGAAAAATAAACTAACATGTGGAAAAGGTTTCCATTGCAGGCCTGGATAGGTTGTATGTTGGTCATGTAGAACTAGCAAACACATATTGGGTAAAGTGTTGTTTCAGCACTGAATTTATCAGACTGTGCAAAGGGTTACAAAGACAAAACATGAAATAATCTCTGCCTGGACCTCTTCCTACGTTTCCAGTCTTTTGTTATACTTTACTCTCTATTCACTGGTGAAAAACGTATCAACACTGATGAAACTAATGGATTACAGAAATTCTGAGATATCATTGTCATGGTTTTTGTTACTGCTATCATTATTATTATTTGTTCAGTCAGTCCTGTGTTCTCATCAATGTGGGGGAGCTCCCAGTGAGAGAAACTCCCTTCACCATGCAGATGCAGATCAGCAGCAATTTTGCCATCAAGATTTAACCATTCTCTGTATCGTTAATAGGATAAGTGACTTGTTCAGGGTCACACATATAGTATTTGTTAAGGATGAGACTTGAACATAGGTCTTCCTAGGTGGAGTCTAGCCTTCTATCCATTTATGACATGCTGTCTTTAATTTATATATATATGTGTATATGTATATATATATATGCATGCATGCAAATATGTGTGAATATGTATGTATGTATATACATAGGCATCTATGTATATGTATACATGTATGTGTAGAAATATGTGTGTAGACAGAGTATATAGGGTGTTAAGGGAGGACTAGCACCCCTAGAGAACTTGCCAAGCCCTTTCCAGGGCAGCTCATCCACCTTCACCTGACTATCACCTATGGCTCCAAAAAACTGTAGCATGGGCAGCAGCCACACCCCAGCAAAACTGGTCCAGCAGATGAGCTCAGCCAGGTTGATGGTAACCAACAGACCTCAAACCTACAGGTGATTTAGGGGGGATGCCTACCCCAAACATGTGAAGACTTCCCCTGGTGGAATTGGTGGATGAGAACAAGGCAGCTGAAGCTGGTACTATGGAGCGCTTAGAGCTTGGTCAGGCATCAAATATGCCAAGGTCATTCCCTGCATGCCTGGCCATCAATAGTCATCCTGACTTTTGTCTTAAAGCACTGAACTTCAATGACTCTGGAAGAAAGAGTCAGGCTGATGACTTTGCACAGCTCTGCCTCACTTAAAGCCAATTCACAGGTAAGTCAAGATACCACCCTCTTGATCTCATTGGTCCTCTTTGAAAACAAAGGTTGAACAATAACATTTATCCACACACATTAAGCTTAAAATGGCACTAAGACTTTTGGAAACCCTACATATATATTTGCATATACAACAAAACTGTCAGGTGAAAGAGGAAAATCCTTCTTATCTTCAGGTCCAGGGTATTGAACTAAGCCCAAAGGGGGCAGATTTTGGCTTAATATAAGGAAAAATATTCTAAAAATTAGAGCAGGGTCATTAATCTTTTATAAACCCTTTGGCAGTGTGGTGAAGCCTATGGACTCCTCAGAATGTTTTGTTAAAAAATTCATAATTAGAGAAAATGCTAAATTTCAGTTAGAATTCAGTGAAAAATAAAGATGTGTTTTTTTCTATGCAAGTTCACAAGCCCTCTGAAACCTATATGTGGATATCTCCAAGGTCCATGGGCCACAGGTTAAGAACCCCTGAATTAGAGCTATGAATGGAATAGGTTCTCTTTTGAGGTAATGAACTCCCCATTACAAGAGTTACAGTCTGGATGACCAGGGATTGCATAAAGGAAACTACATGGCCTGGAAGGTAGGATCCAACTTTAAGATATTGATTCCTTCTCTTTTTCTTTCTTTCTCCTCCTCCTCCATCTTCATCTTCCCTTTCTCTCTCTCTCTCTCTCTCTCTCTCTCTCTCTCTCTCTCTCTCTCTCTCTCTCTCTCCACACACACACACAAATACACACATACAGTGTATTGAGGCACACATGCTAATTTATAGCCCCTGACCCCACCTCTTTCCCATTTCAGCACCAACATGAAATACCAGCACCTTTGGAATACCAAATTTCATAGTAACTATCTTTCCAGTATTCTTATTACCTAACACACACTCTTGGGTCCAGGGACACTGGCCTCCTGGCTATTCCTCAAACAAGATACCCCATCTTTCCACTCTAGGCATTTTCTCTGGCTGTCCCACATGTCTGCAATGTTCTCTTCCTCCTTCCCTCTGACTACTTGACCTCCCTGATTTCCTAAATCCAAATGGAAATCCTTCCTTCTGTAGGAAACCTTTTTTAATCCCTTTTAATTCTGATGTCTTTCTCCTGATAATTATTTCTACTTATCCTATATTTAGCTTGCTTTGTATGTATTTATTGGCATGTTGTCTCCCTGTGATGTCAATGGGATAATAAGATCTTCCCCTGCCCCCACCCATTAATAGGCCTCATATGGAGCCCATTGGGGGAAGGACTTGCCTAAGGAGGAGCTTGCTTAGGGGGAGGCTTGCTTGTAGGAAGGCCTCTACACCTTTTGGTACTAAGTTGATTAGGTACTGAGTCACAAGGCTTATGATGCCTTCTGGCTCTGAGAAGTATATACTCTGAGTTGATATTTTGCTTTGGGGCTTTGCTTATGAGAAGGACCATTTGATTTCCTGGTTGAGACTGACCATATATTCAAACCTTCCTCCCCTCCCTTGCTCAGATGTAAAGGTTCTCTCAATCTAGTAGTATACATAAAGCATATAGCAATATTGCTTTCATTCAGGTGGTCTTTATGCTAATTTCTCTGCTTGTATTTTCTCTGATGTTCAGGATGTTGACCTTTCCCCTGATCTAGAAAATGTAATTAAAAGTAGGATTGTTAACCCCTTTTTGAGCAGTGTTTTCTAGAAAAGCAGATCAAAGTACCTGCACTAGCAGGTCATCCCTGGTGTGCCAGGATACTTGCTGTCACACTCCCCCCCTTAGATTATAAGCTCCAGGAGGGCAGGGACTGTCTTTTTTCCCTTTCTTTTCATATCCCAATGCATAGCATAATGTTTGGCAATATCAGGTTCCTAATAAATGTTTATTGATTTATTTATTGATGGATTTTAACTCAATAGCTATTGAATGAATTATTTTCTAAAGGAATGATTTGTCAGGGGAAGTCTTCAAAGTTGTGGCTAAGCAGGAACACAGAATAGAATCGCAAAATGTCTAAACAAGAAATCTTACACAACTAAGGAAGGTTGATTATTCCATGTTCAAAGAAATTCAATTCTTACGTTTCCACTGGAACCTTAGCTGTTAGCTAGGATAAGTGGCAATTGCCATCCCTGTCACCCTCATCCTCATCATGCATGGTTTGCATTCCTGTAGCACTCCCCAATTACAAAGCATAATCACATGTATTATCTCATTTGTCAATAACCAAGAGGTCAGTGGTGCAATTATTAACCCCATTTATTAGTGAGGAAAGTGATACCCAGAGAATAAGAGAATAAGAAACTACTCCTTTCCATGTCTATTGACGGAGCACAAAGGCTAGTTTTTCTGGCAAGCATGAATCCAGTATGCAAGTACAAGATTATGTCTGCCTGGCTCCATTACAACAGTGTAAGCACTCTATACCTTGTCATTCAGCAGAGGCAAGGGTACAGGCAGTAGAGGCCTGGATGGACCACCTCTCATAACCCTTTCCAGCTTGGCCTTGCATATACAGTACAGGGCTAGCCACAGTGTAAGTGAGAGCTGGAAACTTCTCTCTCCAGCAGAGATGGTATAGATATAGCCCATAAGCTACCAGTTTCATCTCCTCTCCTCATCTTTCTGAGGGATGTTGTTAAGCCATTAAGGGGAGCCAAGCAGGAGGGAGAGAAAGGAAAGTTTTCCTTTGATCTGGGTTAGAAGGCTGCAGTTTGAAAAGCTGCAGATTTGAAGCAGGGGCCTGAAGGCTGGCTGCCCACATGCTGGTGATTGGTCCAGTGGATTCTTTGGGATTACTGGAAGGTCTTCTTCCACTTTGAACACTGCAGAAGCGAAATTGAGTTTCTACTTTGCAAACAGGGCTTTTCAGAGGCATCTGGCTTGACCTGAAAAATAAGCCAGGGCCAGTGAGAGCTAGCCCTCTCTGGCACTGCTGTCCAAATTTAAGACAGTTACCTCTAGGTGGTGCCCAGACCATAAAAACACACAAAGGATAAGGACAAATGTCACCAGCAAACTACTGTCTGAGGTAGGTTTCATAGCTGGAGAGAAATAAGAAACTTCTCATCCTAAACAATTTTTTTCAAGCTTTTGAATACAAGTTAAAAAACTTTAATTTTTTGGAAGAAGGAGCCAACTTAACTCTCCTTGGTGCTGGAGGGCAGAATTCAGACCAGTGGGTAGAAGCTACCAGGGAGGCAGATTTCAACTCAAGAAAGACAAACTTCCTAACAATCGGAGCTCTCTCAAAATGGAAAAATATGGCTTGAAAAGCAGTGAACCCTCATTTTGGGGAGATATCATATGTCAGATTGGTGATTTGAGTAGAGATTGGCTAAGACTGATGTCAAGTCTGAGAGTTCGGGAAGATGGAACAAAGATTTGATGAAGATGATAATGAGGAGGAAAAATCCTGGCTTTGCCACATTTCTGATCAGTGACAAAAAGTTTCTGAATAATCTGCTTTTCTGCCTACATACAGACACTTTTTTTTTTTTACAGTACTTTGAGGCCCTTTGATGAAAGTGCCACATTTTTCTGAGACCATTGTTCACTGTGTGACTGGTGTCAGCTGTGGCATTAGGTCTGTCTGATTCAGTTTCCCTAACACAAAGGCAGAAGAGGTTTCTCTCCACCGACAGAAGCTAGCATGCCTTAATCTCAGCTAAGCCCCTATTATGGCCTCCAGCCGTACTGCTTTCCCCCTTTTAAATTACTATCTTCTCAGCATATCCCAAAACTGAACAGGAGACAAAGCTTTAGGACAACCACCATGATAGGAGGGGCAGGGGCTAGGGAATATGTTTTGCAGTTCCACTTCAGTGATGCAAGTGCAATCCTTATTTATATAAACAATTAGTGTCCACACACGCAAACTCACACAAAGACAAGTCCTGATAATGAACCATAAGAAAGCAAACTGCTGTTGCAGCAAATTGAGCCAGCGGCAGTTTCTCTAGCCCCCCAGGGTAATCCAGTAGCTTTTTCTTGCACTTTACAAAGCAAGGGGTGAATTGTTTCACCTTTACTGATCAGCCCTCCTTAACTATTTTCATGTAAATCAGAGTCTCTCAACTGGGGCCACAATAGTTCTCTGTACCAAGTGGGGATGAAGAGCTGTTCTAGGTGCTAGGAGAAATACAAAAGAAGTTAATGATGTAGTCCTAGGACTAAGGCTTCCTTTAAGTCCCAGCTAAAATCCCACTTTCTACTTCCCTAACTTAATTCTTTAAGTCCAGTGCTTTCTCTCTTTTAATTATTTCCTAGTTATCCTGTATGTAGCTTGTTTATTTGTTTGTGTGTTGTCTTCTCCATTAGATTATAAGCACCTTGAGGAAAAGGGCAGGTTTACATTTGTCTATCTCCAGTGTCTAGTTTAGTACTTTGCACATAGTAATCTCTTAATAAACATTTGCTAAATTGGGGAGACAAGTATTTAGATTTCTTGGAGTTGAAAGGATGTTCCTTTGCATAGAAGGGCCCTGGTCCTTGATTCATATCGATTGGGCCAAGACCTAGTGGGGAGCTTGACTCCAAAGTGAGGTTGCATGCTTTTTCTCACATTCTCATGCCCCAACCGTGGAATCATGGGGAAAATTTCTTACCCAAAGCTCAAGTAGGCCCATGTTTGGGGTCTCCCTAAAAGTGGCTTACCTTCTATAAAGATATGTTACAAGGGAGTAGATATCAGGTATTTGACAGATACTTATTTCCTCCACTACAGAAGAAATGCTTAAAACACAAAAGGGGGAAGGGAAAGGGAATTAGCATTCACATGGTGCCCACTGTTTGCCAGATCCGGTGCTAATCACTCCACAAATATCACAAATTTACAAATACTTGCATGTATTATCTTATTTGATCTTCACAACACCCTGCAAAGCAAATACTTCATAAAGTCGGAATGAAAATGGGTGAATAAACATAATGTGAAACTAAGCATTTCAGCAGGGAGTAGGGGATGAGGAACAAAAGGTTGTGGGAATGATTAACCATGAAAGAACTATGTGTTGAACTTATAGCTCCCGTGCAGTCTACTTGAAGCAGGTAGGTGTGGATTGTAAGAATTAGAGCTGGAGAGATTAGATATCTTTTAGTTTAATCTCTAACATTTTACAAAATTGGGGAAATAGAGGTCTAAGTGACTTGTACAAGGTCACATAGTCACTATACAACAGAGCCAGGCAGGATTTAAGCCCAAGACCTCTGATTACCAAACCAGAATTTTTATTGCTGCATCATAGATTTTCCAACCAAAGCTCTGTGCTCCCTGAACCTGTTATGGGAACATACCATATCTCCCACTCAGTCAGTCCTCTTTTCTCTTTAAGGTAGGAGTTTTTAACCTGGGATCTAGGAACCTAAAAAAGAAATTGATAACTATATCTGAACATAATTGGCTTCCTTTGCAATCCTATGTACTTTCTTTTATGGATTTGAAAACATTATTCAGTAGAATACTATTGTGCTATAAGAAATGATGAGTAGGCAGACTTAAGAAAAACCTGGAAAGACTTATGAGAACTGATGCTGAGTGAAGTGAGTAGAACCAAGAGAACATTGTACACAGTAACAGCCACATTGTTTGATGACTAACTTTGACAGACTTAGCTCTTCTCAACAATGCAAGGATCTGGGATAACTCCAAAAGACTTGTGTAGGAAAATGCCATCCACACCCAGAAAAAGAACTTTGGAGTCTGAATGTAGATGAAAGCATACTATTTGTTATCCTTTTCTATTGTTGTTTTGTTGTGTTTCTTCTCTCTTGTGGTTCCTCCCATTCCTTCTAATTCTTTTTTACAACACAACTAATGTGAAAATATGTTTAATAGGAATGTATATGTAGAACCTATATCAGATTGCATGCCATCTTGGGAAGGGGTGAGGGGAGGAGAAGGAGGTGGAAAAAATTTAAAACTCAGAAGCTTATGGAAGTGAATGTTGAAAACTAAAAATAAAGAAATTAATAATAAAAGAGTATAGCACTAAAGAGTAAAACAAAAAACATTATTCAGAGAAGATGAACATAAGTTTCATCAGACTGCCAAAGGTGTCCATGATATGAAAAAGGTAATTCACCAAAACCCTCCCTTCCCCGCTTCAGTCTGCCTTTCCTACCCTCCCTCTCCCCCCACCCCCATCCCCATCAAACATAGACAGATCCTTCTTGTCATATTCAGTCAGCACCCTGGAGCTCTGACTACTTAGTAGATATACCCTCTGGCCTCCTGTGCACCTGGGGGCAAATCTTTAGCCCTTTGCCTTTATTTATTCATTCTACTGTGTGGATTTGATCAACCTTCCTGTTCTTGGGATCTTCCTGCTCTCCTGATTAGTGATCACCAAATTCATTCATATAGTAGAAAATTTCATTAACTCAGATTGCCTAATAACATAAAAAAGTCAATACAATAATATTAACAAAGATAAGAGTGTGATAATATATCTCTATGCAGAGAGATAGCAAAAATCTTGTAAATTGTGGAGGAAAGAGAGAAAAAGAAGGTATCTTACAATTTAAAGCCGGAAGGGACCTTGAACAAAAGAAAAGGGGAGAAGAGATGCTTCTGCAGAAAAAGAGAAAAGGGGAGGAAGAAAAACAAACAAAAAGTAGCAAGTTCTAAAGGGATTCCTTTATTGCACCTCCTTTTTATCTTTCAAATTATCAGCCTTTCCCAGGGGAAAGGAGTCAGAATAACTGAATTCAAAATACTGCAGTGATTTTTACTACTTCTGGGCAAATCATTAAAACTCCCTGGGCTTCTTTCAGTCTCTTCTGTCGAAAGATGGGGCTGGATTAGATGGTGTCTAAGATTCCTTTTGGCTCTGCATCTATAATCTTTTGAAGGAAGGAAGGAAAGAAAGAAACATTTGTTAGGCACCACTATGTGCAAGGCACTGTGCTAAATGCTTGACAAATATTATATCATGTGATTTCCCCAACAACCCCGGGAGGTAAGTGCTATTATGATCCCCACTTTACAGTTAAGGAAACTGAGGCAGATAAAGTTTAGACAACTTGCCGGGGTCACACAGCTAGTCTGAGGTTGGGTTTGATTTTAGGTCTTCCTGATTCCAGGGTCAGGGCTCTATGATCTCAGCAACTATATCTCATCAGGCCCTGGTCTATCCTGTGACTCTTGCTTCTAAAAAACTTTTTTCTCTCTCTACCTCGCAGTTATTGTTGTGGTCATATTTGCCCTTTGTTTTCAAAGAGGATCATGACATCAGGGAAGTGATGACATGACTTGCAGTTGACTTTGATTTGAGGGAGGGAGGGCTGTTCGAGGTTGCCAGCCTCACTTTCTCCTCCAGAACCTTCTGGATCCAGTGACCTCCCTAAGAGAAACACCAAAAGCAGTGGGGTGGGAAATATAAGAGGTTTGATCGCTTCCTCATTGTTCAATAATCTAATTATTCTCACCAGGCTTCAATTGAACTAAGAAGTCCAATCTCTCCTACTCATTGAGTTCAATAAGTTGATATGAGTTTATAAGCTCCTATTATGTTCGAGGTACAAGAAGAGGTACAAAGACAAAAACAAAACATTTCCTGCCCTCTCCAGGAGCTTAAATCATATCTAGGATCCTCTCTTGGAACACAATCCTTGAGTTGGATGCCATTTCTCTACAATGCATTTTAGTAGGGTTTTAAAATAAGGGCAGGCTCATGAATGCTAAAGGTAAGCAGAGGGAACATTAAAAAATAGGATAATAGCAAATGGGAGGGCAAGTAATTGGGGAGGATGGTCTGGGAATAAGAAATAAAAGTAATTAAATGAGAGGGAGTAGTCAGTAGGAGGCTTTGAAACACAATTTTGGGTGTTTGCTCCAATGGGCAAACGGGAGCTCTTATCAGTTTCTGAATGGCAGTGAGGCAAAGGGGTACTTCCATGGCAGGTGTGGGCTTCGTGATCTCTCCGGTACCTTCCAGGATCCCCAAAAAGGTGGTTCTAGCTAGAGCTGCAACTCTTGAGGGGAAGGAACATCTGAAGATGGACACACCAAGTGTTTCAATTCCAGTCCCTGAATGGTACAGCTGCTATAAAGCAGAACATTTAGAGCCAGTTTAGGGTGGGATCCTCCCAAAATGGCTCTGAAGAGAATTCAAACAGAGCTGTAACTAGCAATTCTTGTAAACAGCAAGATATCCACCCTGAGGACAAACTGTGGAAGCAGAATGAAAGGCATTCTCAGATTAACTTTTTAAGACATTCATTTGGGGAGAGATGAGGACACTAGGGAGAGACTTTGGATTTCAGGACACAAAGCCCCATGGGGGAAGATAAAGACTCTGGGACCCTGAGAGGAGGGAGCATGGCAGGATCTGTCTGGGTTGGAGCTCTCCTGGAGTATTAAGTTAAATTGTTTTTACCTGTAGAAGATGTACTAGCTCTATCAGCTTGCTCAACATTTTCACATCTTGGAAAAAGCCTTTTAGTTGTGGGGGCTTACTGTCTTTTACCTATGGCTTTAAATTCAAACAACAACCTGTGGCTTTGATTTCAAGTGATTCTTATTACTTGCTTGGTCCCTTCATTGAGTCTGCTTTCCCTTCCCATCAATTCCTTGTTTCTGCGATTCTGCTGTTTGAGGTTGCTATGTTGCTGTTTGTCCTTCATTCTCAAAGACCACAACCTCAGAGAGTTGATGCCATGACAGGCAATTGAATTGGATTTAAGTGAGGGAGGGCTGTGCAAAGTCAACAGCCTCATTTTTTCTTACAGAGCCATCTGGGTCCAGAGGCAAGATATAGATCAGAATGACTGGAGATAATCCTGGATGCAGTGGGAGATTTTGGCCTTTTTAAGTTATAGATCTCTGTAACAGGTCTCAGTTTGACTGAGGCAAAGCCCATTCAGTGATTAAGGCTAGGTAAGAAATGAGGCAGAGAATGGCCTCTTTTATATAGTAAAAAAAAAAAAAATCTGGGAGGGGAAGACCCACTGGGTTTCTGACCAAAACAGAAAACAATTGTTATTTGCTTTCACCCTGAAGCAATCAGGACCTAAACAACGAGCAAGTAAGGCTTGGTCTGGGACCTATTATTGACCAATCAATAGAGCCAGAGTGATTTGTCTTTAAGCTTCATTGTTTGAGGTGAGGTTGGTCTAGATCAATGTGTGGCAAAGGGAAAGACTAGAGAAAGAGAAAAACAAGAAATAGTATACTTGACATAATAGGAATAAGGTTCTACTTAAAATTTTGCTTGAGAATATTCTTTACATTTTGAGCGGGCCCAGACCAATCATCTGTTGAATTGTGTGGGAAATTTGTGGTTTTGTTTCACATCCTCTAGGAAGCAGTCTTTATGGGACCTCATTGCTTTAAAATGACTGAGAAGGTTTGGATAGGTGGTGCAGTGAATAGAGTGCCAGGCCTGGAGCCAGTAAGATCTGAGTTCAAATCCAGCCTCAGACACTAGATGTGTGTTTGCCTCAGTTTCCTCATCTGTTAAATGAGCTGGAGAAGAAAATGACAAACCACTCCATTATCTTTGCCGAGGAAACCCTAAATAGGGTCACAGAGAGGTAGACACAACTGAATCAGTTGAACAACAACATCAAAACTCATGGTTCCCTTGAGGGAAAGGTCACTTCCTTTCAGAAGAGGTATAAAATTCTTTGGTCCCTGTGAATAGCCCAATAAGAGACACCAAGTAGCAAAGTAGGACCCTCATTTAGCCTGGATCTGGGTGTAATAGTATTTCTTTAGGTACGGGTCACTGTGCTAGATTCTCATCTAAATTTCATTGGCACATAGGACTGGGAACTAGAAGGAACCTAGGAGACCATTTAGTCTAGTGCTTTTTCATTTTGTGGACATTTCTTAATGTCAAAAAATTTCAGAGATTCCCCTCCCCTACTCAACCCACCATGATAGTAGTGGTTATTCTGCAGCTATTTTTTGGAGCTAAAGATCAAAATGACAGAGTTTAGTACATACAAGGAATCTCAGATGAGACCCTTTGTGATATCAGCAGCCCACAGGTTGAGAATCATGGGTCTAATACAATTCCCTTCCTTTACAGATGAGGGAACTGAGGTCCAGAGACTTTTACTACCTGTGTGACCTTGCCTAAAGGTCACAGGATAATAAAGAGTCAGATCTTTGGATTACTATCTGTGAAATCTTGGCAAGTTACTTAAACTTCATGAATCTCAGTTTCCTAATCTGTAAAATGAAGATTAGAAGGGGCAGCTAGGTGGTGCAGTAAATAGAGCACTGGCCCTGGAGTCAGAAAGACCTGAGTTCAAATATGGCCTCAGACACTTAACATAAAAACTAGCTGTGTGACCTTGGGCAAGTCACTTAACCTTCATGAGTCTCCATTTCTCTTCTGTAAAATGAAGATTAGAAGATTTCTGAAGTCCCTTTCAACTCTGGGTTAAGGACACAGGCTTCATGGCTAGTGTTCTTTTCATCACACCATCAACCCTTATTAAATTCTGGAACAGCACAGGGTGGGTTCTGAAGAACTTCTTATGACTATCTCTGTTTAGATTTCCTTGCTTTCTGCATTTCAAGAACAAACCTGAGAACATTTTGCTTTAGGAGTTCTCTCTGATGACCCTCTTGCTTGTCCTCTTTTCTGGACTGTTGCATTTGGTCATTCATTCTAAAAATGAAGGTCATTCTCCTTGCAAATATCACCTTAGAAATCTTGGAAACAGATCAACTGTGAGATTTCTTAGCAGAAAGGTCACAGTGAGAAGCTGTGGAATCTTTTCTGGTTCCTCTTAGCTGCATCTTTTGATAGAGGAGTGCGTATGAGTTATCCTTTGGAACCACACAGCCTTGTTCCTGGGGAGGGGCACAGTGTCCACTTAGTAATGCCACATAGAAACATATGGGATTAGCATCTGTTTCACTGCTGCTATCACACTTAACAGGGGCATAAACTTAAACAATGTTGCCATTTTGGAACTTTTATCTTTACCCTGGCAGAAGGCAGCCATTCACATCGAGAGTCAACAACCTGCGAAAATTGCTACTCTCGGCAATTATGCTTAATGGAGGTAGTCATTAGAGCATCTAAAACCGTGTGGAGCCTTCATTTCTCTCTCCCACTCTCTTTTTTTCTGAGCAGAGACAGATCTGCTGATTTACATCTCAGTCATTAAATAATTAGACTCTGGCCCCCTCTCTATATTAGAGATTAATAACTGACAGGCTCCGATGGTTTGGATTGGTGGGGCTAGGGACAGCCCCGAGCAATTCTGGGAAATAAGTGATTTGTCTTTGGGCCCTCCCCTTCCTCTATGAACAGCCCCTATTCCCTCCCTGAGGTACCCTCCTATTCTTTCCCTCTTTCAAGGCATCTAGTTTACTCTCTGCAGATTGTCAGCTAATCATCCCTACTATGTTTACTGACAAGGCTTTAAAGAGTTTAGAGGAGCTGTGATTTCATCAGTGAGGGTAAAACTCTTCACTGATGTGGACCACAATTCCTTTAGCCCTTAGTAGTCAGTCTCTGTAAACTGTGGTGGCCAAAATAATAATTAAAAATCATCACAGTGGCCAGCCCTTTTGTGATGGACATCAGCTTTAAACCGAGCTAAGCCAGTCCCTAAAAACAGATATACAGCCTGACACCAGGCTTGGCAGGACCTGTCAGAGGTCATGTTTCATCGTTGGAGTTTTCTGAGAATCTAGGGTTGCCTCTAAGGCATGGTGAAGCTTCTAAAATGAGGATTTAGTGAAGGGTTATAAATGCTTTAAGCTGCCCACCCTCACCAATGTATTCAAGTTTCTTCCTGGGACCTGAAGTCCCAGGGGAGTCATCTCAAAGGATCCCTAACTGTATCAAATGGTTAGCAGGGTCATCTGATTCCACAGTGACTTCTCAGAAGCCTGACTTTGCAGGTTACCCATTGCCCCCATCATCTAAGCAAAGGTGAAGCAATTACAAGAACCCCCAAATTTCCCTTTCTTTTTATTTAGGAGGGAGTGAATATGCTTAGGTTTAGAATAATTTGTGAAGGGCCACTGACCCTTCTTACAAACCCAAACCCTTCAGGGACACCTATCTATGTGACTTTGGGCAGGCCACAGCCTCCTGGGGTCTCGTTTTTCTCAGCAGCACCTGACTCCTCCTCACCCTGGAACATTCCTTCACCATGTTGACATCCTTTTCCCATTAGATCCTTCCTCTTGGAGCTTCTATTTTGGGGAAGGTCTCAGGCTGGCCAAACTTCATTCCCCTCCTAGCTGTGCTTCTGACTTTCCAATTTTTTATAGCATACTTTTATGAGAGTGTCTTCATTCTCTCCTGTCCTTTCCTCTCAACTTTTCAGCTTCCATTTGTTTATTTATTTTCTTTGCCCTTTAGAAAGTAAGCTCCTTGAAGGCAGGAGCTGTCTTCCTTTTTGCTTGTATTTGTACCCCAGCTCTTAGAACTCTGGCTGGCACAAAGTAAGCCCTTAAAAATGGCTTGTTACCTATTGCCAGCCTGTAAAACAAGACCATTGGACTAGACCATCTCTAAGGTCTCCTCGGGGCTAGATCGATGATCCTTTGGGAAAGTGTTTCAGTTAAAATAAACTATGAAACCAAAGGTTAGCCCATCTTGCAGAAGAAAGCCTGAAATAAGCATAAAACAAGTTTCCTGCTAGGTTCTCATGCCCAGGAGCAATTTAATATGTAAGGGACTTATGGATTTGTTGGCCGCAGAGGACTCAATGAGTGGTTCTCTTTATCACTCATCCAAGGCCAAAAGGGACTGATTTTTTCAGGCAGAACGTTTTTCTTTGTCTCATCCTATAAAATCCAAGTTGCTTGTGCAATAGAAATTCCAGCCTTGAAAATAAACACTGACAACCTCATTGTCTTCCACTGTTGAGCAATTCTACCCTTGTGAAAGACAATTTGGGAGAGTGGCTCTGTTGTGTTAAGCCTGAAAATGGTGAACTTCTAATGAAAGTTGCTTGTCAAATACTTACAAATGCATAAGATAGAAATGATTAGAAACAGATGGTAAAGTCAGTATTCAGCCTTGGTGACTCTTCACCCTTTCCATGCTGTAAGAAATTTTCAGGGCAGCTAGGTGGTGCAGTGAATAGAGCGCCAGCCCTGGAGTCAGAAGGACCTGAGTTCAAATCCGGCCTCAGACACTTAACACACACACACACACACACACACACACACACACAGAACCTAGCCATGTGACCTTGGGCAAGTCACTTAACCCCAATTGCCTTGCCTTCCCCCTCCAAAAAGCAAAAACAAAAACAAAACAAAAACAAAAACAAAACAACAATCCAATCCACAACAACCTGTGTCTAAAATTGAAATGTGACCTATAGGGAGACTGTTGATTGACCTTCCCGAAGATAAATAGTAATAGGACAACAGCTCTTGGAAATAGCATCCTCCTCTCCACTAGACCTAAATTCAATTTTGGGTTATCATTTATTTGCATCCACAGCTTTTAGTTCCCACCAGTGAGGCTAATAACAATATCAATAATAACAATAGCTAACATCTATGTTAAATAAACAACATTAAAATGAAATAACATTTTATTTTACATGCCAGGTGCTGTGCTGTGTTATAATTATCTCATTTGATTCTTACAACTCAGGTAGTAGGGACTATTATTATCCCCATTTTATAGATAAGGAAACTGAGGGAAATAGAAATTAATTGTCTTGTCCAGGGTCACGTAGAAGATCAGTGTTTGATGGCAGATTTGAACTTATGTCTTCCCTTACTCCAGCCCACTGTTGCACTGCCTAACTACGCATATATCAGATAATGTCAGATGATACATGAATTAAGAGCAGAGCATATTTAATCAAACTGAATAATAGCATGGTGAATGATAAGGAATTGAATCAAGAAAAACTTTTGTTTTCTGCACACATACCAATTGCCTGCCTCTCTCCAGGGGAATTCTAGCTACTTCTCAATTAATCTCTCTATCACCCTGTGTCAGTAAGAGAGGGCTATGTTGGATCATTCATGGCACCAATGTTAAAGATTTGAATCCAAAGATGTTCTGCTTAATGGCTTCCCACGGTTTTAGGAAATGAAATGTTATCCATAGACATGCTTTTTAGAAACCATGCTTAGGTGAGCTTTTTCCTATTTTGGGCGTGTGGGTAATGCCTTCTAGTTTTGTGGTTCCTTAAGGTTCTGAACTAGAAACTCAGTGGAACACTAGAGAATTCACTTTAAGCTGGAACTGTCTCAGACAGTGCCCAAAGGAATTCAGTAATTCTCCAGTATTCAAAGGTCTTTGTCATAAGGTGTTTGCATGGTTCAGAGTGTGGACTCCAAGGATAGTACTAGAGTGAGGCATCATTTGTATATAGAGAAATCTGCAGTTACACATATCCCTATAGTATGTATAGATACAGTGATCATGATGGAACGAGAAAGTGATATATAAATAAATGGGGAATACTTTGCTGCTGCTATCTGAGAGCTGGAGATATATGTTCTATCTAAGTCAGGGGTACTGGAATTCAAATTCAACCTTCGGCATTTATTAGTGACATATACATCCTTAGAGGTAAGTTATCAGTATTAACATGTTTTCAGCTTAGTTATATGGAACATAATCCAGATGTGAGGATTTATAAGAATCCAAGCGCTTAAACTGTCAGAAATTATCAAACATGACTAAAGATGTCTTAGAGATCTCCCAATTCTGGACGACCCTATCTAGTCACTAGCATCCAGCTGGTTGTCATCTCAGGTCCCTAATGCCAATATATTTCCATCTTTGGCCCGAACTAAGCTCCATTCTGACCTTCCCAAACACCTGAAGATGCATTTTGGATAGCTCTGGCTTGGTCCTCTAACCTCTAGTTCTCAGTCAGGTTCAGGGACATACCTTTCCCTCTGCTTCTTAGGAGAGAAAGTGCCACGTTGCAGGAAGGCTGTAAACAAACAGAAACATGTCCATAAAAGGATAGTGTGGAAAAACTGAGGATTTTGAACCTGGAAAAAGGAAAACTCAGAAAAGGAACATGATGGCTATCTTTAAGTATTTGATGGGCGGGGTGGCCAGGTGGTGCAGTGAGTAAGAGCGCCAGCCTCGGAGTTGGGATGACCCGGGATCAAATCTGGACTCAGAAAATGAGCACCCACACATAAATAATGACTAGCTGTGTAACCTTGAGCAAGTTACTTAACCCCAATTGCTTTAAAATAAATAAATAAATAAATAAATAATAAGTATTTGATGGGTTATCACCTGGATGAGACTTGTGTGCTTAATGCTAGAAGGCAAAAGTAGAGATACAGTATGGTGGAAATTGAACAGAGAAAGATTTAGGCTTCATGCCAGGAAAAGATTCCTGGCTATTAGAACTATCCCAAAGGAGGGCAGGTAGGTGGTGCAGTGGATAGAGTGCTGAGTCAGGGGGACTTGAGTTCAAATTCAACCTTAGGCATCTATTAGTTATATGACCTTGGGCAAGTGACTTAACCCTGTTTGTCTCAATTTTCTCATCTGTAAAATGAGCTGGAGAAGGAAATGTAAAGCACTCAAGAATCTTTGCCAAGAAAATCCCAAATAGGGTCATAAAGAGTCAGGCATGACTGAAACGACTGAATAACTCTGCTACATTCTGAGATAAAACATTCTCTCAGTTATCTCAGGAAGTAGTGGAGATGCCTTCCCACTCTCCCCACTGGAGGCTTTCAAGGTTAGCCTCAAACACCACTTGTTGCTATTATAGAAGTGACTCTTGGTCAGATATGGGGCAAGACTAGATGACCTTTGAAATTACTTGCAACCCTTAGATCTGTAGACTCTGGGAAACAGGTATATGACTCAATCCCCAGTGCTCTAAAAGACCATTCCAACACTCATCTCATTAGTGGTACGGTCCTAATGATTTTGATTTATAGTTCCAGCAGTACCATTGTCTATCCTTCTGGAGAGAGATTGAATGGCATTACCCACCAACTCTTAACAATTAACTCATCTAATTCTAGTTATGAGTACAATCATCTTGCAAAAAACAAGTAAGTAGTATGGGGTGGCTAGGTGGCACAGTGAATAGAGTACTGGCCCTGAGTCAGGAGGACCTGAGTTCAAATCCGACCTCAGACACAACACAAAAACTAGCCATGTTGACCTTGGGCAAGTCATTTGACCTCAACTGCCCTTCAAAAAGCAAAAACAAAAAACCTAGTATAGTAGAAAAAGCAACCACTCCTAACCTAGGAGAAATCTAGGTTTGAATCTGACCCCAGAGACTTCTTAGCTGTGTGTCTCCAGTCAAATCATTTCACTTCTCTGAGTAACCGTTTCCTCATCCATAAAACAGGTCTGACTATACTTGTACTACCTTATTCATGTGATGAAGAAAGTGCTTAACATGCTAAAAATGCCCAATTAATAAATGGTTAAGCAATTTTATAAGGAAAAAATCCAAATGATTTATAGTCATAAGAAAACGCTCCAAATCACTAATAATTAGAGAAATGCAAAATTAAAACAACTCTGAGTTTCTTCCTCACATCCATCATATTGGTAAAATGGACAAAAAAAAGGTAAATGACAAAATGTTGGATAGGTTCCTGGAAAATGGGTACCTTGATGCATTGTTGGAGCTGTGAAATTTTCCAGCCATTCCGGAAAGCAATTCTGAACTATTCCCCAAAAGTTACTAAACTGCTCATGGTCTTTGATGCAGTGATACCAGTAGTAGATCTAGACCCCAATGAGATCAAAAAAAGAGGAAAAGGACCCATATGTACAAAAATATTTGTAGCAGCTCTTTTTTTTTTGTAGTGATAAAGATCTGGAAACTAAGAGAATGCCTATTAATTGGAGAATTTGGTCTCATTGGGAAGAAATCCAATGGTATTACCCATCAATTCTTAACTGGGAAGAAATTATGGTATGAATGTAATGGAATACTATTGTGCTGTAAGATGATGAAAGGGACAATTTCAGAGAAATCTGGGAAGATTTCTATGAACTGATGAAGAATGAAGTGAGCAGAACCAAGGAAATAATTCATAAAATAACAGTATTGTAAAGACAGAAGGTCTTTCAAGAACTAAGAATTCTGATCAACTCAACAACTAACCACAATTCCGGAGAACTCATGATGAAACATGTTACTCAGTTACTGATAGCTGATGGACTCAGAGTGCATATTAAGACATATTTTTGGGACATGGTCAATTTGAGAATTCATTTTGCTTGACTGTGCATATATTTTTTATGAGTTTTGTTTCTGTTTTTTCTTTTTCCAGTGAGGGGGAATTTAGGAGGGAGAAAACATAAATTTCTGTTAATTGAGAAAATGAAATTAAATTAAAAATAAAGTGCTAGATAAATGTGAGGTAATATTTAGCAAAGCTTCAAAGAAGGTAACATTTTGATCATGCCCAAACAACCTATTCAATGGGATGTGGAGGTTATTCATAGTAATTAATACTTATAATAATAATAATAATATAATTATTACAAAAAGCATTTAGACATAATTTCACATCTATTCTTTCTCAGATAAACCTAATTCAGTAGCTATGGGCCAATTCTAGTTTTTTCATAGCTCCTAACAGAGTGTCCACCATGTAGCATATGGCTTGGCACATAGTAGCCACAGATCTGACCATGTCTCTCCCCTACTCAACTCTAGTAGCTCTCTATTTCCTCTAGGATAAAATATAAACTTCACTGTTTAGCTTTTAAAGCCCTTCACAACCTGGCCCCAACCTATCTTCCAAGTCTCATTCGTGACTACTGTTTCTGCACTCTCAGATCCAGCCAAACTGCCCTGCTTTATGTTTCTTATACACAGAATGCATCTCCTGTCTCCAGGCTTTTCCTTTGGATGTCACCCATGCCTAAAATGGATTTCTTTCCCATTTTGCCTCAAAGGATCTTTCCTTTCCTTTGAGATGCTCTTCAAGCATTACCTTTTACATGAAGCCTTTCTTGATCCCTCAGACTAAGAGTATCTCTGATTGTGAACTACCTTGTATTTATATGTATGCATTCTCTTTATATTTATTTAGTATATACTCATATATGAACTTGTCTCCCCCATTAGACTATAAGCTCCTTTAAAATAGATATTGTTTAAGTCTTTGTAATGGGCATTAAAAAATTCTTAAATAATATTTCCCCCCAATTACATGTAAAAACAATTTTTAACATTTGGTTTTTTAAAAGTTTTGAGTTCTTAATTCTATTCTTCCCTCCCTCCTTCTCCTCCCTCTTCTCTGAGAGGGTGAGCAATCTGATGTTATACATGTACAATCATGTAAAATATATTTCCAAATTAGTTATATTATGCAAGAAGATTCAGAAAGAAAGGAAGAAAGAAAGGAAGGAAGAAAATAAAATGAAAAATAACACGCTTCAGTCTGTATTCAATCAACATCCATTCTTTCTCTGGAAGTGGATAACATTTTTTCATCACGAGTCCTTTGAATTGTCTGGGATCATTGTATTGCTGAGAAAGCTAAGTCATTCACATTCTTCATTGTATAATATTGCTGTAACTGTGTACAATGTTCTCCTTCACTTTGTATCAGTTTATCAGTCTTTCCAGATTTTTCTGAAATCATCCTGCTTGTCAGTTCTTACAGCACAATAACATTCCATGAAATGGGCATTTAAAAAATTATATTTCCCTGTAATTGTGCTACATTTATTTTTCCCCCTTATCATCACCCACTGGAAGAAAGGTATGAAAAACAACACTTTTATATCAAAACTTCATGGTCAAACAAAACAAATTCCCACATCAGCCATGTCTAAAAATATGTGTTTCATTCTACATGTTTAATCTATCATTTTTCTGACAAGAGATGAGCAACATGTTTTATCTCGAGTCCCATCATTGCCAATCATGGGCAAGCATTAATCTGTCATTACATTGATCAGAGTTCTTATTTTTATAGTATAAATTGTTCTCTTGGTTCTGCTCACTTTACTCTGCATCATTTCATAGAATTCTTCCCTGTTTTCTCTGAAACTGCCCCTTTCATCATCTTACAGCATAATTGGATTCCATTACATTCATATACTATAATTTGTTCAGTCATTCCCTAGCTGATAGATCCCCTTTAGTTTAAATTCTTTGGCATTACAAAAATATATATACTATAAATATTTTTGTATACATAGGAATTCTTCTTCTTGCTTCAATCTCTTTGAGTAATAGGGCCAGTAGTAGTATCATTAGATCGAAAGGTACAGTTTAACAACTTTTTGGGTGAAGTTCCAAACAGATTTCAGAATGGCTGGAACAATTCACAGCTCTACTGACAGTCCATCAAGATGCCCATTTTTTAGATGTGCTTCCAACATTTGTCATTTTCCTTATTTTGGGTCAGTTTTACCAATTTGATGAGCTAGAACCTCTGTGTGTATTAGGCATATACTATAGGCTTTTTGATTTATTAAACCACCATTTTCTATAAAACTATTTAATCTCAGACTGCTCCATATGAATTTAAGTACCAAATGCAACTATTTTTTCACTCCATTCAATCTATTCCCTACTTGCTCTTAAGCAAACAGAAGAGTACTAAAAAGTGCTGGTTGCCTCCCTCTATGTCAGTCCACCATGGACTCTTGGATAAGTCTTCCTTATTCACCATGGTGGATGGATAAGAATGGTGGTGCCTTAACAACCACAGATCTTAAGAACTCTGCTTGGATAGAGATTATAGTTCCAAGTCTCTTGGCTATTGAGTTATCAGGTGAAGAGGGAATAGGAAGGGAGGAGCCAGTGAAAGTTTCAGGAATTCTTCAGATCCCTTCAGCCAGCTCCATGCTATCTACTATGTTCAGGTTTGCCAGATGAGTCATGCTTGTCCACTGAAGTGGATCTGGCATTTTTCCAACCAAAACTGGTGAAAACTTGGGGTCAAATTCAATTTAATTCAATTTAGCAAATCTTTATCAAGTTCCTACTAACTGTAAGGCACTGGTTTTATGAAGACAAAAATTAAAGCAGTTCTTTTCCCCAAGGACTTTCCATTCAATAGGGGTAAATGACATTTCCAAAGATAAGAACAATACATGAAAATTTGATGATCAAAAGAACACTAGCAGCAACTGAGGGTGTGAATCAGCGAAGGCTTCATGAATGAGATGCCTGAGCTGAGCCTTAAAGAGAAATAGGTATTTTAAAAGGCAGAGATGAAGAAAGAGGACATTTTAGGCATGGGGGTTAACTAGTGAGAATGCCTGGAGGTGATCCAACTAGAATAGGTGATTCCAACTGGAATGGAAAGGATGTGAAAGGGAGAGGCCGGTTCCATTGCAGAGACTTCATAGCAGAACCAAATGAACCAGGCAAAGTTAAAAGCTGTAAGTCCTTTTATTTGCTATGCTGGAAGGAAAGCTCCAAAGGAAAGGCCAGGTGACTTAATTGGAGACACCCAAAGGAGTGGAATGCAGAGACAAAAAGGAAGGGCACTAGAACAGTCTACTAATTGGCCTCCGTACTAGGGCTAGAATTGATATTTCCAAAGTGGGAAAGGATGGCATGGTGGATAGAGTTCTGGGCTTGTAATCATGAAAACATGTTTGATTCCTGCCTTAGTCATTTTTTTTTTTGCTCTTTGGAAGGGGGAATGCAAGTCGAGTGACTTGCCCAAGGTCATATGGCTAGTAAGTGTTAAGTGTCTGAAGCCATATTTGAACTCAGGTCCTCCTGACTCCAGGGCGGGTGCTCTATTCACTGCTCCACCTAGCCACCCCTGCCTCAGTCATCATGTTTCTTAAATTTTCTGAACCTCAGTTTCCTCATCTGCAAGATGGAGTTGGACTCAATTGTCTTCAAGGCCCTTTCTAATTCTAAATCTATGATCTTAAAGTTATAAACAGGGATGCTGCCAGGGAACCTTGGGCATCAGACTTTTTAAGAGGTGGCAGGAAAGAGTTTATAATGGTCTAGAAAGAGGCTGTTCCCAGGATATGGAGTATGGATCCATTAAGCTCTCCTTGAGACTGTTGGGTCCATCCCAGATAGCTCTAAGTCAAGGAAACTCATTCAGCTTTGGGGATCATTACATTTCTGGGATCAGAATATTCTGCCAAAGGTATTTTTTTGGAGTATGAAGGAGTCCTACTGAGACAGATTTGATTAGTTTTCTATCCTGATGTCACAGCAAGAGGATATGGAAAATGGAAATTCCCAGCCTTGAACTGAATATTCCGGATATGGGGAGGAGGGGAATTCTAGGAAAGGTACACTAGAGAAGGACAGCCCATGGAGAAGAAATGGCAGTGGCTGAGAAATAGATTATTTGGAAGGGTACAGAAGGACTAGGCTGGGGAAAAAAAAGAAAATATTCACACACAACAGAAGTTCTTCTAGGTTACTACAGTTTATGTGAAATAAAACTGAAAAGGCAGGTAGGAGTTTTTGCCTTCAAGTGATAATTTTCCAGAATGTCAAAAATAAGTGAACTACTGTTCCACTAGTTAGACATTACTCATTTAACCCAAAGTCTTTTTTTTGCAGACAGACAGAAGCCACACACCTTTAGGCAGAATAGAGTGATAAAATTTGGCTCTTAAATATGCTTTTAATTCTGACTTTCTGAAAAAAAGAAAAATAACCAATATTGTGATGATTCATGAATGGTAAGTAGAGTTGGGCCCCCCCCAGGGAGCAATCTACCATCAGCTCAGGGGTTTAGGGAACAAAATGAGCTTGTATTTTTCCCGACTGAGCCAGCAGGGCTGTGAGCAGGCAGACAGAGAGCAATGACAGCTTACTAGCCCTCAAACTCTCCCTGTGATCTAGAATTCTATAGATCTGTCTGATATGTTCAGTGATGGACTGTTGTGGAGTGAGATTCAAGGCAGCTGGGTAACCTAAATCCAAGATTTAGAGCTGGAAGGGACTTCAGAGACCATCTATCTAGTCCAACCCCACCCCTGCCCCCATTTTACAATTGAGAAAACTGAGACCTTGCCAAGAGGTGAAGGGACTTGCATATGGTCATACAGGCTGTAAGTCGAGGTCAGGATATGGACCCTAGTCTTTTTAACTCCAGAGGCAGTGTTTGTTTGTTTAACCATGTTTCCAGAACTGATGATAAGGTAGGTGGACAAAATATAATCAGTTATGGCAGACCTGTTCAATGACAGATCGGATTGGATTTTCTTAGCCTCAACTCCAGTCTTCTAGACCCTTCCTGAAATTACCCATATTTAGATCTAGGACATGTCCTTCCACCAAGGTGGACTAATTCAGAGTTGATCACAACTCCTGTTAAAGTTCCAATCTCATTCCTCAGGGTCTATTGGTTGGAGCAAGCTGCTCCCCACCAACAATATTACAACAACAAATATTTATCCAACATCTATTGTGTGCTAGTCAAGGAGGGAGATGGTGATGATGATGACGACGACGACGATGATGATGATGGTGATGATGGTGACAGTAGTCAACATTTATTTGGTGCTTTTAGGTTTGCAAATCACTTTATATACCTCTTCTTACTTGGTCTTCAAAACAATCTTTGAGATAAATGTGATAGGCATTATTATCCCCATTTTACAGATGAGAAAATCAAGGTTAAGACGACTTGTTACTTGCTTGCCTAGAGTCATACAGCTAGTAAATATCTGAGGAGAGAACTAAGTCTGTCTCAGTTTCAAGTCCTTTCATTACATTAAATTACAAAGGTTAGTTGTTCTCCTATAGCTTATACTCTATTTTTATTTGGGGATGGAAGGTGGATGGAAGGAAAACCTGTGATTTAATCTGTGTCAGGGAATGGGAGGTGTCTCTGTATGGAAACCCTTTCCACTAACTCAAATCGGCAATCCTTCTACAACTTGTATTTTGGCAAGGTTCCTGGCCAAAATATAGCAGCAAAGCCTGAAGTGTCCAACATAGTCCAAAAGTTATGAACAAGGGACCAAGATGACAAATATGTGTAAATGTCAAAGCTACAGATATAAAGATAGCGAAGTCGGAGAGAAAGGTGCATGTGGGGAGAGAATGAGCTTTGTTTTGGAAGATTGGGTTTGAGATGCCATTGG
Source organism: Gymnobelideus leadbeateri (assembly GCA_011680675.1). Taxonomy (NCBI): domain Eukaryota; kingdom Metazoa; phylum Chordata; class Mammalia; order Diprotodontia; family Petauridae; genus Gymnobelideus; species Gymnobelideus leadbeateri. The sequence continues at coordinate 44,690 of WOXC01001644.1, forward strand.
GACTCCCAGGTGTTAAAGATGTAGGACTGGAGCTCAGAAGGAATGATTTGGAAATTGTCTATTAAAAGGTGGTAGTTAAATCTGTAGGAGTGGATGAAATTTCTGAGGCTGTGGAGAGAAAAGAGAATAGAAAGATAATTATATACATACAGAGAGTGTACTTAGAAGTAGAGAAGGAGAACCAGGAAGGGATGACATGTCTGAAGCTGAGAATGAAAGTGTATCCAGAAAAGAGCTTGACTAATTTTTCAGTACTCTTCACATTTTTGTGTGCATTTAGGATCTTTTTGGCAGTCCAGTGAGAGAGAAACTTTAACAGAAGTCAGGCAGGAAAAGGAGGGAAACAAGTCAGATTACAAAGGGCATAAGGAAAAGTGGGTGATGCTCATCACCCATGTGATGACATGAAACAAATGACTTTTTAAAAAGACATTTAGCAGCAAAGGAGTGAAGAGAGATGGAATAATTAATAGAGAGGTGGTAACTGGATGGTATATAAACATAAAGGAAAGGCTTTAGGGAGGGCTGGGAGTGAGCTGAACTTGTTTGTAGCAGTTGGTGAGGAGAGGATCTGCTGGAGGGGAGAGACTGAAGATAAATGAGAGAGGGAGGCTGACTAATAGATACAAAGTCCTGGAGAAAGTCCAATGTAACCGGATCAAGGAACCGAGTAGGCAGATTCTTCTTAGTAAGTGACAGGTATATTTCTTCTGAGCCTAGAGGGAAGGAGGAGAGAGGGTAACAGTGCTGAGGAGGGGAGCTGAGGGAATTGGATCAGGTAGACTCAATCTTCTCGATGAAGTGGCAAGGTAGGTCACTGTGGAATATGAAAGGAAATGGCTTACAGAGTCACAGAGCAGGGAAGTGGACAAATTAGAATAGTCATCAATCATAGGACCATAAGTTTAGACTCTTAGAAGTCACTTGCTACCTCTCTCATTTTACAAGTGAAGAAAACAAGGTCCATAAAAGTTGTGATCTTCTTAAGTCACAAAGCTAGTTAAGTGGCTGAATACATATGGCTGTAAGCATGTACACACAAATTCTGTGCTCTTTTCCAGTGCTCCATGAACCCCATCTACCAGAATTCTCTGGGGAAGATTTGGCTAGGCTACCTAGAGAGGTAGAGTGGACGATTGGATTGGCAACTCCTCAGTCACACAGGCTCAGCATAAGATTCTTGACTTGTCATGAGGAACAATTCCAGATGCAACTTACAGAACCCTTCCCATTTCTTGCTAATGGTTTTTGTGTTTGGAGAGAGTGCCACAGAGAGGGTCCCCAAAGGAGCATCTGCAAGGAAGCCACTTGGAGACAGGCATCAGTCTCCAGCTGCAGCCTGCCAACCCAGTCCTTACTGGTGCCATTTGGCAGGTTCTGGATGGAAAAAGTAAGCACATCTGCGTCGAGGTATTTCCCAGCAGACTTATTCCTGGAATCAGCAGTTGGGAAAATGAGAAGGCAGCTGCTTCTTTTCCTGGGGAAGAGGTTTTAGTTAGAAAGACATAGGTGCCAAGGAGCTGACTTGGTAATTGGCCTCTGGGAAATTGCTCTGAATTACCAGCAACAGGTTTAATCAAAGAAGCAAAGCCTTTGGCCTCTGAAGCACAGACCATCAAAGAAGTATTTAAAGGGCCCCAGAGCTGAGGAGGATATCTCTTTGCCCTCCCTATGGGTGGGGGTGGTAATCCTGCTGGGTGGCCTAGCTTCACAGTTTCTATTATTTGAAACAGATGGGACTCCGGTATGATTGTCCTTCCCTTATTTTGGGTGAATGTTAGTTGATGGCGATGAAGGGTTAAACACCTGTGAGGGAATGTGCTGAGTAAGTCTTATCAGACAAGCACAGATTAGACTTTTAGGCCTAGAGAAGACTTTATGAAATCTGATCAATTCTCCTGAATTCAGGCCCACAATTAAGGCTCACTGATGTAAATCTATTCTATTGTATTTTTAAAGGACCTCCTGAGAAGATGTTGCCATCCTTTCTTTTGTTTCTCTGTGACTGGCCTCTCAGGGCTTCCGAGAAGGTAATTTGGCCTATAAATAGAGGCCTGGCAGGTGGCATTCTTTGAGGAAAAGCACCAGTGTAACTATAAAGAAAATAAAAACTGCTTTCTTGTTTTTATGAAGACCCCACAGGAGAAGCACTTCCTGGAGCTATTCAGAAGCTCATCTGTATATAGCCTCTATGAGTAACAGGTACATTCTTTTAAAAACAAAAACAAATAAACCAGCATTTATATAGCACTTGGAGGTTTGCAAAGGGCTTTACACATATTTGATCTCCTTTGATATAACAGCCCTGGGAGGTATGGGTTATTATTATCTCCATTTTATAGATGAGGAAAATGAGTCTGAAAGAGGTTAAGTGACACGCTCAGGGTCACATAACCAGTGTTTAAGGAAGGATTTATACTCAGACCTTCTTGATTCCAAGTCTGGGACTCCATACACCACCTCATTTATGCCCAGAATTGTGATCTCATTGGTGCTCAGAACTATCTCTCTGTGAGGAAACTCCTTTTAACCATGCAACATGATCACTGCCACCTAAGTGTTCATATTCCTCATAATTGGTGCTTCCTTGCTCTTGTTGGCACTCTACCTTCCCCTTAGATGCCTTTTCCATGGCATAGATCACCTCTCCTATTTCTTTGGTAACTGTCCTATTTCTTTTTGGACCATGTCTCAGACAATGAGCCCAATGGAATGAAAGCCCAGTTCCATAGCTCTTTGGTATGGGACTCTCTCCCTATTGGTGGATATCAATGTCCCCAAGCTGTGTCAGGGGTGTGACCTCAATCTGGACCAATGAGGAGAGGCCCATATCTACAGGTCTGGGCATTGAGATTAGAGTAGAATCCTAAAACCATATACTCTTAAAGCTATAAGCGATCTCTGAGATGACTGGATTTCATGTTACACAAGAGAGGTCCTGACTTCCCCATATATTCAGCTACCAGCAGAGTCAGGGCAAGGAACCAAATCTCCTAATTCTTGGCATTGTGCTGGTTGCTGGGACTATCTTTCATACACAAAACAGGAATCAATCAAGTCATCAGGAAGCTCTTACCAGGCTCTTGCCAGGCTCTGGGCTAGGAGCTAGGGAGACAGATACAAACTAGAAATGGTCCCTGCCCTCAAGGACCTAGCATTCTAATAGGGGAGACAATATGCAAACAAGCCAGATAGAATATATGAACAGTCAGGAGGTATCTGGGAAGGCTGACTCAGCGAAGGTGCTTGAGCAGAGGCTCAAAGGAAATAAGGAATTCCAAGGGGCAGAAGGAAGGAGGAGTGGCCTAGGGAACAGCCAGTACCTGCCATGTGTGAAGGAGAAGCAAGAAAGCCACTTTGGCTGGATCATAGAGTGTGTGGAGAGGAGTAATATAGAGTAAGTTTGGAAAGGCAGGAAGGGGCCAGATTATGGAGGACTTTAAAATGCTAAACAGAAGAGTTTACATTTGATCCTAGAAGTAATAGGGATCCACTGTTGTTTATTGAGTGAAGGGATGAGGCATGACGTAGTTACACTTACACTTAAGGAAAATAATTTTTCCAACTGTGTGGAGTAAGGATTGGAACAGAGAGGGGCTTGAGGCAGGGAGAATAAACAGGAGGCTAGAGAAATAATCCAGGGGAGGAGTGATGAGGGCCTGAAATAAGGTAGTAGTTGTATGTTTGGAGGAAAGGGGACAGATAGGATATGATTTGGCAACTGGATGGTGGGTGAGTGTGAGGATTTGAGTATGATGGAGACAACCCAGCCCTGGAATCAGGAAGACTTGAGTTTTAATCTGGTCTCAGATGATAGCTGTGTGAACCTGGGCAAATAAATTTTAACATCTATTTGCCTCAGTTTCATCATCTGTACAACAGGGATAGTAATAGCACCTACCCTCCCAAAGGTTGTTATGAGGTCAAATGAGAACATAACTGTAAAGTACTTATACAGTGCCTGGTACATAGTAAATGTTATATAGAGGCTAACTATTAATGTTATTATTACCAAGATTGCAAAACTGGGGTAGGTTTGGCACCCTAAATAGAAAAAGGGACATTTGGAAGAGGCCCAGTTTTTTTGAGAATGATAAGTTACTTGTGTTTTGGGATGCCTACAGGAAATCCAATTCAAACTATCTAATAGGCAGTTGGTCATGCAGGAATGGAGCTCTGGAGTGAGATAGGACAGATTGGCTGCATAGATAGATTTGTTAATCATGTGCATAGAGAAGGTAACTGAATCCATGGCCAGGTTACCAAGTGAGGGAGTAGAGAGAAAAAAGAAAAGGCAGCCCAGGATAGAACCCAACACTTGAAATTAGGAGGCATGATATAGATTATGATCCTGCAAAGGAAACTGAGGGAGTGGTCAGACAGGTCAGGAGAGGAAAAGACAGGTAAGGAGGAGAGCCAAGAGAAGAGAGCACCAGGAAAATGGATCCAGGAAGGAAAGTGGATCCAGAAAGGAAAGTGGATCCAGGAAGGAAAGGAGGAGGACAATGGTGTCAAATGCAGCAAAAAAGTCAAGCAAAATGATGTTTGGGGAAAAGCAGTTTGGTTTTACGACGAAGAGGTCCCTGGTAACCTTAGAGGGAGTGGGTTTATTTGAGCCATGAAGTTGGAAGTCATACTGCAAAGGGCATAAGAGAAGAGAGGAAGTGGAGACAATGAATGTAGACTGTTTTTTTTCTAGGAAAACTGGAGAAACTCCTGAGAAGGAAACAGATATAGGACAACAGTGTGAGGGGATGGTAGAGTCTAGTGAGGAATTCTTTTGTTGTTGTTGAGGATTAAGGGAAAGAGGGGGTGATTGTTGGGGCAATCTTCCTGGGGAAACAGGAGGTGAGGAGATCAATGGTATAGAGAGAGAGTTGGTCTTATTGAAAAGAAAGGTCTCCCCTTCATCACATAGCCAGAGTAAAGGAGAAAATAGTGTGAGGGGTAGGTTATGTCAAGGGGTTATCAAATGGAAAGAGGAAAAGAGAGAGCATAGCTCTCAGTAAAATGTAAGCAAGGTCTTTAGTTGGGGAAGGGGCGGTCTGTGGAAAGCTCGAGGAAAGAAGAGGTTTGGAATTATTGATAAGAGCAGTGTGATAGTAAGGCAATCAGGCAGGAATCAAAGGATTGCTTTGCTGAAAGAAGGAGCCGGTTGAAAGTGGATAGCATGAATTTATAAGGTACCTAGTTAGCGCACCGAAATGACAACCTCCACTGTTCAGTAGCACATGCAAATGAGCAGAGGTGTATGGTAGGAATAAAAACAGAGGGCATGTGTATGAATAGGTATCCACTACCATGTATGTATGTAGCACTAGAGGCTCGCTGAGCCGTACCTCAAGTTTGAATCATTTGTGGATATTGGTAATCATCCACTGAAAAGCATAGATTCCAACTCAAATGATCAGTAAACATTTATTAAGTACCTACTATGAGCCAGGCACTGTGCTAGGTAAAAACTCACTACTAATGTGCTTCTTTTACCAGCCAGTAAGAGGACACATTAATTTAAAACAAAAGGATATTTAATTAAGCAAAATATCAATATAAATGACAAGAAACATCCCTTTTATAACTATAGGGGTAAAAAACCCCATAGGTTACTGCACCACCAATGTGAGAGGGGATATGTCCAGGGAACAAAGGTGATCAGGGAACAGAATGGGGCACAAAGGTAGGGAACATACAGGGTGAGAACATTTAGCCATCTGGGATAACGTCCAATTTTGGAAATTTGGCAATGTCTGCTAGTGATGTTGTCAGAAGGCTGTCTTCTCACCTGAGCTGAGGTCTCCTGGTGCTCATTCTCTCCACCGTGATACTTGGTGTTAGGACTTCCAGGGGCTGGATGCCTCTGGATACCCCTGCTCTCTACTGCTGGTCTGCAATAGGGGGTCCCCCAGCTTTCTAGCTTGATAGCCCCAAGGGCTTTCTTGAGCTCTTTTGTGATCAAAATAACACCCAGGAGCAGGTAGGTAGGGATGCCTAAGGCATTTTAAAGTGTTTTGGAATAATACATTCTCCCAGATCCCACCCTTTTCTTGAACTTGAGTTTAGAAAATTTCTTTTAACCTTTGCCATAAGATGGTTTTTATTCTGTATCTTTTCAATTAAAAAAATTTTTGGAGGGGGGAAGGCAGGGTAGTTGGGGTTAAGTGACTTAAGGGTCACACGACTAGTAAGTGTTAAGTGTCTGAGACCAGATTTGAACTCAGGTCCTCCTGATTTCAAAGCTGCTGCTCTACTCACTATGTCACCTAGCTGCCCCATTCTGTGTCTTTTCAAAATATTCCAGAAGTCCTCTTGATAACATTGCAAAGACGTGTGGATCTGCAGTGACTGGGTTTTTTCCAACCACTATAATGTACCTGGGCTGCCAGGTGGATCAGTGGATAGAACTTTGGGTCTGGAGTCAGGAAGACTCATCTTCCTGAGTGCAAATCTGGTCTTAGGCACTTACTGCCTGTGTGACAATGGGTAAGTTATCTATTCCTGTTTTGCTTCAGTTTCCTTATCTTCAAAATGAGCTGGAGAAGGCAATGGCAAATCACACCTTTGCCAAGAAAACCCCAAGGGGGGCGTCATGAAGAGCGGGGTATGACTGAAGAGCAACATAATATACCTAGTTGCCATGAAAATCTCCTTGGAGTAAGTTTGAAAGGTCCAGGAGGAGTTGGAGACCTCTGCTCTAATTTTTTATTTTACAATCCTGTCTTTTTATGCATTGCTGCTAGCCTCAAAATTGGTAATCTTTTAAAATATATTTAATTGCTTCTCAGAAAATATGACAGGTAAAACAACATTACACACTGTGCTGTTCCATAAAAAACAATGTTATAAATGGGAAATGCAGAATCATAGAGTGTGAGTATTGGAAGGAGCCTTGGAGATCATCTGGTGCCATGCTTTCTTTCCATAGAGGAGTGAACTGAAGACCAGAGAGAGTGAAGAGCTTGGTCTAGAGTCATACATTTAGTTAGTGGGAGATGTTGGGTGAAAATTTTCTGATTCCTAGTTTAATGCTCTTTTTACTGTGCCAAAATCTCCTGGGTGGCCAAAATTCTGTTTGTAAAAATGCTTTAAATAGGAAAGAACGGTCATCTGGTCCCATCCGACAACCACTGTCTGATTGGTCAGCTTTACTGATATTTACCAAAGTGTAGAAAATTCCTCAGGGGACCCGTGAGAGAGACAAAACTCTCTAAGGCAGTGGCTGTTTGAGATAAGGGTATACTATTTAGAAAGCTCAATAAAGACTTTTTTTCCCCCCTTGAAATGTAAGTTTTCCTTTTTTTTTTTTTTTTTGAGCACAACTATCTGTGAAATGACCATTTGGTGTTTCTGAACTAGAGAGATGGAGACAGGACTTGGAGACAGAGCCACCCTATAGCAGCTTATTAGCATCAGATTGGGTGACTAGGTGGTACAGTGGTTAGCGCACTGGCCCTGTAATCTGGAGGCCCTTAGTTCAAATATAGCCTCAGACGCTTAAGAGCTATGTGACCTTGGACAAGTCACTTGATTCCAATTGCCTCGAGAGAAAGAAGGAAGAAAGAAAAAAAAAACCCATCAGATGAGGTAGCCTTGCAAATAAGAATCAGGATCAAGTTCATGGATGGAAATGCCCAAGAAGGCACCCCTTGAAAAATTTCTACTAGTAGAACTCAGTGCTGATCCGTCACCTGGTTGTTCAGTATATCACTTGGAATGATGTACAGACTCTACTCTGTTGGGCCAATGACAGTCATGGAAAAGGATGCAGGCTATGAAGAGTGTGAGATCCTGATACTTAATAACAAGAAAGCCAAGACAATGTCCTATTGAGGAATGTCTAAACAAATTGAAGTATATGAATGTAATGGAATGTTATTTTACTATCAGAAATGATGAAATGAACAATTTCAAGGAAATTGAGACCTTTATGAACTGATACAGAGTGAAGTGAGCAGAACTGGAATCATTTATACAATGATAACATTATAGAGAAATAGACCTTTGAAAGACTTTAAACCTCTGATCAATACAAAGATAAACCATGAGTTTAAATAAGAATGAGAATAAATAGGAAACATGCTACTCATCTCCTGACAGAGAAGTGATGAATTTAAAATGCAGAAAGAGATCTAAATTTTTGGAATGGTTAATGTGGGCATTCATTTTTGTTTGAACTGCATAAATATACATCAAGGTATTCATTTTTTTTCTTAATGGGGTTTTGGGAGAGATAGACTAATATAAAATACTTGATCTTAAAAATAATTTTTAAAACCAAAGAAATAAAAAACAAATTGAATCAACTAAAAATAGGAAAGCAGAGGCCTTCTGGTTTTTTTTTTAAGAATTTCATATAGAAAACAAAAAAAAAATCATCATTTTACTCTAATCAGTAAGTATGCATTTGTGGTCTGGGAAAGGCTGTTATTGAAGCTAGTTGGAGAGGGTAGGGGCTTTAATCACTATGAAATTACCAGTCTGTCTTTGTCAGAGTGCAGGAAAAATCTGTTTTCAGTGGCTGTTTTTCTTGCTCAGATTCTAATCTGCATTTAGGTTGTAAGCCACAGGATAGGGCTGGCCCCTTTCTATATGGTATTTACGCAGTGCTGAGGGTTTGGTGTGAAAGCAGCAAAATATACAGCAATAAGAGTCATAACAATGCAGAGAACGCTGAACAAAAAAATTCTGAGATGATAATGAAAAGAAGAATGGCTCATATGTGCAGTAGAGAAGGAGAGAGAGAAAGAGAACAGAGGAGCAGATAAATAGGAGGGGTGAACATATGGCTTCATCTTTCTGGTCTGATTAAAGACATTTCTGTTTCATGAGCCAAGTTGCTGCTGCCAAAAAGGACAGACAAAAGTGGATATTACTCCAGAGCAGGAGATGCTGGGAAAACAGTATGTGGGGGGCCTTGTCTGACTCAGAAGGGAGGTTTGGGGGAGAGCTGTGTAGAGGTCCTGGGAGTTTGGCCCAAGGCCTTATACCTGGCATAGCTGACAAATGCCTTTTTAAAAAGGAGACATGTGCTGGGAGTGGTGACCCATGCTAGTAATCCTTTCTACTGAGGAGGCAGAGGCTGCTGGCTCTTTGGAGCTCTGGAGTTCTGAGCCACAGTGGGCTAAATCAGTTGGGCGTTTATACTGTCTGACACTAATATGGTGGGGAGAGGGCACCAAATTGCCTAAGGGTGAACTGACCCAGGCTGGAAAAGGAGTAGGTCAAAGCATCTTTGCAGATCAGAATGGTTCCCCAGTCATGAGCAGCCCCTGCACTTCCAGCCTGGGTGAGATAAAGAGAATCAGTCTTTAAAAAGAAAAAATAAAATAAATAAATAAACCGAAGGATAAACTGTCACTGGATTATCAAGTCAACGAGCTGGAAACTCCATATAAACATTTGCACTACCCCAAGGGGATTGATTACCTGGAGTGTTGCTGATTGGAAAGAAGGTCCATTTTTGTCCCTAAGCTTTTACATTTGCTCTTCCCCTGTGTGAAAGCCCTCATCCCTGTCATTTTGCTGTCATTTGCCCCTCATCTTCCTCTTAAAAGCTTCTTCACAAGCTACTTCTTTCATGGAATACTTATTGACCTGTCATCACTCCATGTATCCCAGAAGCCCTCAGTGTCCCCCATCTTTTCACCCACATACATGTAGCCCTACACAGCTGTAAACCATTATGTACTTGTTTATATGCTTCATGTGTCTGTATTCTTGAGCTTTTTCATTCTTTTTTCTTCTTTTCTAAGCTCCCCCCAAAGGTCTGGGTCTTGATCGTTTCTTCCTTTCATCTCTCTTCACAGCACTGAGTTCAGGGCTCGGTCTGCCTTCACGCAGCAGATGGTCATTAAGGGCTGTTGACTGACTGACTTAAAAATACTGGTTGAACGTCCAGAGGGTTGTATTTGACTCTCTGTCCCTGCTCCCTCTGCTGTGTCTTCCCCTCCTCCAAAGACTCTCTGAGAGAGCACCAGATTGCTGTCAAGGCCAGTCCATAACTTGAGGGGGTGTGTGTGGGGGATGGGGGGTTGCTTTTTTCTCCTTTAAAATCTCTGTAGAAATGGGAAACAGACCTGTTCTTTGCTTTGTTGTTGGAGAGGGCTCCCATTCTGCTCGCTTAGCCTGAGATTCAGTTTTGGATGAGGTGCTTCCCTCCCTCCCCCTCAGATCCAAACTGGCATGCTGCTTCAGTGAACATATGTATTTTTTAAGCCATGCTGTGCTAAGCATCTCCCTTTACATAATATTTCAGCTCCCAGGGGGGAAGAGGTAGCCAAGTTTCCCTCACCTTAAAAAACAAATAATCTTTGTTGTATGTTCTCATGTCATTTTGAGAACAAACATGTGGCTGAGATGAGAGCTCATTGAGAAAGTGTTAAAATTCACGAAGGACTTTGCTTGCAAATCAGCCCTGAAATTTCCAGGAGGACCGTGGGGGCTTCCCACAGTCACAGCAGAGATGGCATTCAGCATGAGGAACACCAACCAATTGCTACATTTTCAGTCCCACGTGTGCAACACATGCCTAACATAAAAATCAGATTGTCAGCAAGCTAGTTCTTCTCTGATAACAACTCACAATCAAAGTAAAGTTGCGCTCTTCCCAATTCAATTTTATTTCATAATTACTGGCTCCTTGGGGTGTGGCCTTATACTAGGGAACTTTCATTTCAGTTCAAAATGCAGTCAACTCTTAATTCAGTCCTAGATATTGACTGAAGGGATTCAGCACCTCATTTGATCCTTACAATAACTCCGTGAGAGATAAGTGCTAATATTACCCATATTTTTAGGTGAGTAAACAGGGTCAGCAGGGTTAAATGGCTTGCCTATGTTTACACAGCCAACAAATTGGGGATCACAAATCTAGAGTTGGAAGGGCATTTAGAGGTCCCCTGCTTTATTGACCTTATTTTACAGATGAGAAAATGAACTCCCAGAGAGGTTAAGTGACCAAAAGTCAGTGGTGGAACCAGGATATAAACTTAGTTCCACTTAATGTTAAATCCAATGCTCTTTCCACTCTAACATATTTCAGAGGCAAGATTTAAAACCAGATCTTACTTAATGCCATTTCATAGGTTCATAGATCAAAGACCTTTGAGGTCAAGTCTAGAGTTCTTTCTGGTATATTCTGCTGTCTCTCATCTAAGGAAGAAAAACAGTGGTAATGAGCTCATCATCTCATGGAACAGATAAAGCATCATTATTCATTCATTTATTCATTCAATAAGTATTTACTAATCAACTACTATGTTCCAGGCATTTGCTATGTGCTCAGGATACAAAAAAGAAAAGCAGAACAGTTTTTGAGGTCAAAGAATTTCCATTCTACTGGAGTGGGAAAGAAACACCCCTCTGTGATGGGGAGATTATATGAATGTAGATCAGTTAATAGAAAATGTGTATCGAGTAAGTACAGAGCAGCAGGGTGGATCAGTACTGGCCTCCTCTGGGAGGTAGCATTTGAGTTGATCCTTAAAGGAAATTAAAGGAATTCTGAAAAAAGGCAGAGATGAGGAGGGAACATAGTCTTGGCATGGGATACAGCAATGGAGAGAGGAGACAGTAGTGCATTGAGAACAGCCAGTTGGTCTGTAATATAGAGTGAATTAAAGGGAATTGTTATGCATTATGCCTGGGAAGTTAGGCTGTAGTCAGACTGTGAAAGGTTTTAAAATGCCCAACAGGGGAATTTGCCTTTTATTTTGGAGGCTGGAGGGAACCATGGGAGCTTCCTGAGCAGGAGTGACATGACCAGATCTATGCTTTAGAAATATCCTGGAATAGCTGGGGGTGGGATGGGAGGCAGACTGGAGACAGGGAGAGATCTGAGGGCAGGAGGGAGACCACTTAGCAAGATTTTGCAACAGGCATCATCATCATCATGATCACACTTTGGGGTGGATGTTTGTTCATGCTGTTCAGCAGGCAATTTTCATCCCTACCTATGTTTTGCTTGGGTTAGTAATACTGTACAATGAATGTGAATTCTCAGTATACACCAACTGAGAGCAGAGGGTAGGGTAGTGGTGGAAGCAGCTCAGAAGCATCCTTAGTAAGAAGGATGGACCATACTTGAGTTTAAAGTTTGATCCATGTGTTTTTGTGAAGACAGTGAAGCTGCAGATCTCCTCCCTGTTATTTGTCAAGGACACAGTTTCTTAACCTCACACCAATTAGAAAACAAAACAAGGGGTGGCTAGGTTGCACAGTGAGTAGAGCGTCAGCCCTGGAGTCAGAAGGACCTGAGTTCGGATCTGGTCTCAGACACTTAACGCACACACAAACAAAAACCGTGTGACCTTGGGCTAGTTACTTAACCCCAATTGCCCTCCAAAAAGAAAAAAAGAAAGAAAGAAAGAAAACAAAACAAGACAGCTTAGAATTTAGGGGGAGAAAAAAAAAGTCCTGAAATCAGAGGACTTAGGTTCAAATCTGGCCTCTGATGCTTACTAACCAGGTGACCTTAGGTAAATCCCTTAATCTTTCTCAGCCTCAATTCTGTTGTCTATAAAGTAAGGGAGTTACATTAGGTGATTTCTGATGTCCACAATATGTGATCTTAAAATGTGGATAAAGTGTGAGATCTTCTAAATCCTACTCTTATTCTATTTAAGCTTTCCACTCTAGCTCAACCAACTGATCGAGTACAGTCTCAAATAAATTTTGCTCTTGAAAAAGGCAGTGTGGTATAGTGGAGTGAATAGTAGACCTTGAAGGGTGAGATTTGGCTTTGAATCCCACCTTTGATATTCAATAACTATCATTTATCAGTAAGTCAAAATATTTCTGCACTTCTGTTTCCCTATGTACAGAATTGGGCCAGTAATATCTACCTCAAAAGGCTCTTGTGAGGATAGGTATTATATATAAATAACAGCTATCATTATTTCTTATTTCCTTTGTTTTTTTCTTGATGTTTTCTTTGTCTTCTCTATTCAAATTTTATCTAACCTTCAAGACTCAGCTTAAATTCTACTCTCCCTGACTTTTCAGCCTAAAGTGATCTTTCCCTCCCCTGAATGTAGGCATTTTCCTAAATTGCCTTGTATTACTAGCTATATTTTTAGGCTTATGCATTCTAACCTAATCATCAAGAACCTAGATTCTTGATCATATGCTCCTTGAGAGCAGAAGCTATGTTTTTGATTCCTTTGTGTTACTTATTGAATGTCCCTTTCTGGGTTACTCCCCTAAGTTGGATTGGGTCTCCATGTGGGTGACTGAGTTCTAGGAGTAAACTTGTAAGTAACTGCTTTGATTACTATATCTCTTGAGCCCCTGCCAGAGTGCTTTCTGTTAGCAATCAGACAGTAGACTTGGCTTTTAACAAGATCAGTTAGTGCAAAATGTTCTTCCCAGAAGTCTAGGATATATTCTCATTCAAATACACATAATATCCATGAGAAGAGTGCAGAAGAAGACTCAAGAGTATAGTTATAGTGGGACAAATGTGTAGTAATACACAACTCTTGCTGATTCAGGGCCCAGAAATCCTTTTTCTTTTTTTCTTTTTTTTCTTTTGCTTTTGGAGGGCAAATGGGGTTAAGTGACTTGCCCAAAGTCACATGGCTAGTAATTGTATCAAGTGTCTGAGGCTGGATTTGAACTCAGGTCCTCCTGACTCCAGGGCTGGTGCTCTATTCACTGTGCCACCTAACCACCCCTAGAAGTCCTTTTTTTTGCTTTGACAGTTTCCCTCAGGTAGATCATCCCCACTGGATAGACTGCTCACCTGGGCTCCCAGGGTCTCCTTCTTTCCTGAGTCCATAGCTGTTACTCTTCTGTGGTACAAGCAGTCATAATCCCTGAATCCACTCTCTTCCTCTTTCTGAACTGTTTGTTTTTAGTGTGTCTCTGTTCCTAATGCAAATGCTTCCCCTGCTACTAGCCACTACAATCCAAGGACATTACAACTGCACCCTTTCAGGCCTCCCAGGACCTTTAGACCTTTCAGAGCTTTCAATATTGTCATTTGTATACATTTATCTTGAGGTTAGTGATCCAGGGAAGGAAATACAAGAGAGGCAGCTCAATCCCAACTCAAACTTGTCTAGGTCTGACAGGGTCCATAGCTGCCATGTGCTCCAACATCAGGAAGGCTAGATTGATGAATGGGTCTGGCAGCTCCACCCCCAACCAGCTTCTAGTTCTCCAAAGTTCACTTGTTTTTACATAGCCTCTGAGGCATCACTATTTCCAGCTCAGCTGCCAATTAGAGGTGTTTCTCATCATGTAGTACAAGGTTCTAATTGGCTTACAATTTTAGAAGTAAACCCTCTCCAAGCTGCCATGGGGTGGACTGGAACCAGGCAGGGAATATCAATACTTGCTCTAAGGAATAGTCCCTATCAGCTAGGTGACACATGCTACATTTGTGTTTTTAAATACTAATGCAATAAATATTTGTTGATTTAAGTTGTGCATTTAGACACCACTAATCAATCAAGGTAAGCATGCAGAATGCCATAATCTCAGAACTGGAAGGGATTTCAGGGACCATCTAGCCCAACCTATACTTGAACTAGATGATCCTCCACAAACAAGTGGTCAGCCAGTCTTTACCTGGAGTCTTCCATCGAGGACTCATCTGCTACTTCCAGAGACAGCAGTTTACTTTTGATTAGTTCTAATTATTAGTCCTAAATTTGCCTCTTTGCAACTTCCAACCAGAATTCTTCTTCCCCAAGGTCAAGCAAAGACTTTCTAACTCCTCTTCCATGTGACAGCCTTTCTCATATTTGTAGACTTCTCTCATCTTCCTCCTGTCTCTTTTTCCAGCCTGAACAACTCTAGTTTCTTCAACTAATCCTTATTTGGCATGAATTCAAGGCTCTTTCCTCTCTCCCCCTCTCCTTGGAAGCTGTCCAGCTTGTTAGCACCCTTCCTAAAGCATCTTGCTCAGAAATGAATGTCATTTTTGAGGTGTTCAGGACAGAATAGAGTGGCACTTTCCCTTCCTTAGTCCTGAACATGGTGGCTTTATTAATGCAGCTTAAATGACATTAACTACCTTGGCTGCCATAGCACTCTGTTGATTTATATTTCACTTTTCATTCCTCTGCAGGTTGCACTCCTCACTCTGCAGATTTCCTCTACTGTGCCATAGAAACCTCTTTACTCTGGAAGTTCATTCTCTGCTCTACCCCACCCCCATCCCTGTAATCTCTTCCTCTGATTAGTCAGTTCCTTCTAGAATTTTATTTTTAAGGAGGATGCCCAGGTCAGCCATGTCCTCCTTCCTCTCTGAACTATATTCTTGTCTCTTCTGACTTTCTGTGACATGCCCCCTACAAGAAACCTTCTACTTTTCAGCATTTTCTTATATGTTGACTTTTCCTATTAGAATATAAACTCCATGAGGACAGAGATTGTCTTTCCTTTTCCTTGTACTGGTATTCCCAGAGCTTTTCATAGCACCTGGCACATAGTAAATTCTTAAACTCTTGTTGACTTGTTATTGTTGGCTTGTAGTTCATTAAAATCCTCAGACATTTTTCTTTTCTTTTTCTTTTTTTTTGGTGAAGTAATCAGGGTTAAGTGACTTGCCCACAGTCATAGTGATAGTAAGTATCAAGCATCTGAGGCTGGATTTGAACTCAGATCCTCCTGACTGCAGGGTCACCTGGCTCCACTAGCTATGTTTTTCAAATGAATATTTTTCAGATGATGGAGCAGTATTAGACGAGCCCCAAGATCCCTTGCAGTTCTAAATCTACAACCACACAGTTTGTTGTCTAGCCATTTATGTCCCATCTTTTACTTGAAAGTTGATTTTTTGGAAACCAAAATAAGACTCTATGTATCCCTATTAAGTTTTATCTCCTTAGACTTGGTCCACCATTCTAAGCTGTCAGGCTCTTTCCAAGTCCTGATTTTATCACCCATTGTGTTAGCTGTCCTTCCCAGCTCTGTGCCATTTATGAATTTGTTAAATGTGTTCTTTGTGCCTTTCTCCAATGCAATGATAAAAATGTTAAATAACAGTGACAAGCACAAGTCCCTAGGGGATGCTTCATTTTCTTTTAGTGACCTTAAATCACTTTTAATCACTTTTAAATCACTTTTTCACTCTTGTCCTGTTACATGGTCAAAAAGGCTATGAAAAGAGATCCCTGTAAAACTGTAATGGGGACCATTATGTCTTTTCCCTGGCCCTCTCCCTACTGAGCTGAGTCTATTCTTTTATTCATAAAACTTGGGAAACAGTCATGATCAAACTCAGGCAGACTATGCAAGTGATTTCTGTGAAAGTTTCATGCTCTTAATTATTATGGCCTTTCTTCCTATGTAGGGAATTTCAATGATTTTCTTCACTTGGCTTAATGACTCCCTGAAATCAGGTTATTTTACATAAATAATAAATTTCTTCCAAAGTGTCTTAGAGACCTATTTACCCTTAGATTTCATTTTCCAAATGTTCTACTCTATATTCACCTTCCCAAGCTATTCTTATGCTCTCAAGCTCAAAGAGATAGAGAGAAACAGATAGAGAGAGAGAGAGACAAAGTGAGAAAGAGAGAAGGAAGGAGGGAGAGAGATAGAGACAGAAAGAGAGAGAAAGAGAGGGAGAGTCAGAGACAGAGTGAGAGAGAGGGAGAAGGAGGGAGGGAGAGACGGAGAGAGACACACAGAGTTTGTCAGAGAGAAAGGAGAAGGAAGGAGAGAACACATTTGTCTGCATTCGTTTCTGCACTTGTCTGCATTTGCTTCTGAAGGTTAAATGTGGGGATATGCTAATCTCTGATGAAAGATAGAAATGAGAGAGGAAGTTTTCATTTTGATGAAGCCTTTGGAACACTGGAAAAGCATTCAGACCTCCTTTGAAAGCTAATTTCCTCGCACAGCAGTCTGAAGCTAGAGTACTGGGGAAACGGTGTAGACGATGATAGTTTTAGACTAGAGGATATCATAGTAGAAGTATCATTGAGACTGTGCTATGGCTACCATTTTCTTTATCTTCACTTAACCTCTCTGGGACTCAGTTTCTTCCTCCATAAAATGAAGGGATTGAATAATAATAGCACAAGAGAACAGAGAATGAAACATTCCTTCCTCCTCTTGGTCCAGAGATGGGGGACTATCAGAGCAGAATGTTACCCACATAATTAGACACTTGAAAAACAGAAAGTCTTGTTGCTGCTTAACTCTCTTTCTTTGTTATAAGAGAGGGTTCAATTTGGAGGGCAAGAGAAATGGCAATATCCAGAAATTAATGTGATGTGATCACAAGACATCAATAAAATAAAATTAGAAGATTAGTCTTAATGGTCAATGAATAGGGTATTGAGGCAGCTAGATGGCATTATGGTCAAAGTGCTGGACCTGGAGTCAGGAAGACCTGAGTTCAGATTTAAACTCAGACACTTAACTGGTTGTGTGGCCCTGGGCAAGTCACTTAAACTCTGCCTTCCTTAGTTTTCTCATCTGTAAAATGGGGATAATAATAACACCAACTTCCCAGGGTTGTTGTGAGGATCAAATGAGATATTTGTAAAGTGCTTGGCAAGCCTTAAAGTGCTATATAAGTCATAGTTGTTATTATTATTGTTGTTATTAATAATAATAATAATAATCAGATGTTCTGGTTAACTGAATTTTCATATCTGCCATTCCTGATTTTCATCTTTTTGTTTTTGAGAGTTCAAAAAATTTAAATACCACAGAGTAGACTTAACATGTCTATGAGACAGATATACAAAAAGACAATAAATTGGGACCTGAATTGGGAAGAAGAGAGAGACTGGATTGCCTTTGGGGAATTAGCAAAGCTCCTTCAATGATTCTAAGATTTTCCCAGACACAAGGGCCCATCCCTAATGGGCTGTAACCAGTGGCTGTTGTATGGCTGGAACACAGAGAACACAACTGTCTCCAAAGAACTGAACATGGGTATCATACAGAAGGAATGGAGTATACATGGTAGGTGTGCGCTGGTTACAACACACAGGGAAAGAGGAACTTCAATGAAGAATCAGAGTAAAAGACAATGCAAGATGACTGGTCACGTGATAAGGGAGACTCATGGGCAGCCTGAGTGCTGCCCTGATCTAACAGCCACTGTACTCTGTGGGGTGGCCCTTATCTGGCAGATTTGTGGGAGGACAGGAGAGTCACCCAGGCTTGGTAGCTATGGATAGATTCTCATGTGGATTATTGGGGGGATCATCCAAATGCATGAGATCACAGATCCATTTAAGAGGAATTGAATAAAATACCCTGTACTTGTGTCGACCCAAAGGACTTGTGTAGAGGTTTCTGTCCCAGTACTGGTAGGGTTGGATATGCTAATAAAAGCTTCATTGTTGTTCAGTTGTGTCTGACTCTTCAGGTTTTCTTGGCAAAGATATTGGAGTGATTTGCCATTTTCTTCTCCAGTTCATTTTACAGATGAGGAAACTGAGGCCAACAGGGGGTCCCAAAGCTAGTAAGTGTCAGAGGCTGGATTTGAACTTGGGTCTTCCTGACTCCTAGGCCAGGCGCTCCATCCACTATGCCCCCAACTACCCCTCTAGCAGTGTACTACAAAGTCTTTCTTGCTTCATAATCCTGCCCTGGTTCCTTGCTTTCAATATCTCTTCAAAGCACAACTTAAAAGAAGCCTCCTCCATGAGGTCTTTCCTGATTCCCCCAGGGTTTAGGACTCTTTCCCTCACATTTACTTGATATTCCTTTGTATTTAGTTACTTGTGTGCATTTTGTATCTTCTACCTCCACTCCCATCCCAGAAAATGTAAACTCGCTGAGGGCAGGGACTGTACCATTCTTTGTCTTTGTGTCCTGGGAGCCTAGAGTTCCTTTGCACATAGCAGGTGCTTAACAAATGTTTGCTCACTTGAATTTTCTGCCCTGGAACTAGGTTTAGACTTTCAGTCTTTTGAATCGCCCTCATAACCTTCCCATGAATGTACTTCAGTCCTTTCTTTTACTTGGTGCTCACCTTGGCCTTAATAGCCAGACCTTGGCTGATTACCTCCTAATTATGTTGGGACTGGACAGTAATACTGAAACTCTACTGAACATAATTTAATCTTTCTTTGATGACTCAGAAGGCCCTTCAAGGACTTGCAGGACCTTCAAGGATGATTATTACCAATATCAATGTTTACTGCATTATAGTTGAGCCAATAAGCCCGCTAACAGAGAATTCTTTTGACTGCAGTGCTGAATTAGTCAGCTTTTATTCACTGTGTGAATAGCCATGTTTTATTTATGCTCAGGATTCATACAACGTGGGGCTACTTAGGCTAGTTAAATTGGGATCCTGGGGGGAGGTGTCAGAGAAGAGAAACAACAGAAATGGCTAAAATAACTAATAAGTCCATAAAAGCCATCCCTTGGCCCAAAGGAGTTCCACCAGCTCCTGTCCTGCTCTAGGGGTGGGACTCAATTTAATCAATCATTAACATACCCCACTTAAAGTCACTAACAAGATGTGGACACCTTGAGCAGGTGAGAACCTCAATCAATCAGAGAGATGAGCTAGGTGTGAACAAAGCCTACACATCTCTTTTGAATCAATCAAGACATTGAACTAATGTACATCCAGTCATGTCCTGTGGGTTTTGTATAAAAAACCAAGCCAGTTCTGAAGCCAGCTGGGAATCTTAGTATTTCAGTTTCTGGAATCAGTTCCAGCCAACCCCTGTAGGGGTGAAGTGGGAAAGGAGAAACCTCATGTGACTTCCTCTCTTCCATCCTGACCACAAATTGACTTTGTGAACCTCACAGGGTCAGAAGCTTTCTCCATCTTCTTGGAATCCTAGCTCAGTCACACAGAGTAGCTGTGTTGGTGTCTGTCTGCCCTGGGTGCTAAAGACAAGTTAAACCTAAGGGGGAAAGTGAAGTCAAAATCCTATAAAAAGCCCAGCAGAAAATTACCCCATGGGGGGCGTCTAGGTGGCGCAGTGAGTAAGGGCGCCAGCCTCGGAGTTGGGATGACCCGGGATCGAAACCGGCCTCAGAAAATGAGCACCCACACATAAATAATGACTAGCTGTGTAACCTTGAGCAAGTTACTTAAGCCCAATTGCTTTAAAAAAAAGAAATTTACCCCATGCCTAAGGAGAATTTCATAAGGGCTCTACTGAGAGGAGAAAAGAACTGCCTGGAGCTGTCACTGGATGGGGTGGGGTGGGGTGGGGTAGAATTGGCTTTCAGGTGTGGCAGTACCAATGGTGCTCCTGCTCCAGCACAGGGTGGGGCCTGGGGGAGGATAGTGGCAGCACCAGCCTGTGATGAAACTCTGCCCTAGCATGGGGGTTGGGGTATGGAGAAGAGCCAGGCCTGAACATAGTAGAGGGATGCTTGGCTAGGTATAGGGGGTCAGAGTAAGTTGCCCAGGATAGGGGCAACATTCATTCCTGGCATAAGGGGGCAATGCTTAGCTCAGCACAGGGCAGCAAAAGCTCAGATCCCAGTAGTGCCATTTACCTTGTTCTGGCACAGAGTGGAGTGGCAGAACCCTTAACTACACTTAGGCCTCAGCACCAGGGAACAATGGAAAAATAGTTGACTCTGCAGAATAGGCAGCACTGATCCCAGTGGCAGCTAGTGGCAGGTAGCAATGTTAGCCCCAGTGGTAGTGGCAGCCCAGAGGCAGCCAAATGAGCAGAGAGATGGTCCCCAGCAGAGGGGACACTGATGTGGTCAGTCAGTGGTAAAGGGAAATCAACTTTATTTAAAAGAAATACACTTACACACATATGCATATGTACACATACAGACACACACATCTATACATCTATCTATCTATCTCAATATCTATATATATATCTATCTAAAATTTTACCCCAATTACATGTTAAAACAATCTTTGGTTTTTTTTTTTAAGTTTCGATCTCCAAATTCTATCCCTGCCTCCTTTGTCCCTCTGAGAAGGTAAACAATCAGATATAGGTTATACATGTGCAATCATGTGAGAATTTCCATATAGGCATTTTGTACAAGAAGACTTGAAAAAGAATGAAAGAAAGTGAAAAATAACATGCTTCATCTGTATTCAAACATAATCACAGTTCTTTCTCTAGAAGTAGAGAGCATTTTTCATCGAGTCCTTTGGGATTGTCTGGGATGACTGTATTGCTGAGAATAGCTAAATTATTCACAGTTCTTCATTATACAATATTGCTATTACTGTGTACAATGTTCTCCTGGTTCTGCTCACTTCACTTTGCATCAGTTCATGTAAATCTTTCCAGGTTCTTCTGACATCATCCTGCTCGTCATTTCTTATAACACAATAATATTCCATTACAATCATATAGCACATCTTATTTAGCCATTCTCCAGCTGGGAAGCCAACTTTAGACCTGCAATGACTATGATCCAGAGCTGATTGGCCCTTCCATATTGCCACCAGTACAGTTTCCAATGGTTGGAGTATTCCTCCCCAGGGATGGTTTCGATGGCCAAGCAGTGGAATTGTTTGTAGGGGTCTTGCTTTCCTTCAATGGAGGAGAAGGTGAAACTATCTAACTGCCCACCCACCCCCATAGAAATGGGGCAATTTGTCAGAGGCCTTTAATCAGGCAAAGGTGTAATACTCCCAGGTCCCCCATGGAGTTTTCAGGTAGGGGTTGGTCTTGACCAGAGGACTAGAAAAACATAACTGGGTGGTGGTGCCAGGCAGTCCTCTCTGACCTGGGATGAGGAATGGTCATGATGCTAGGAATGTCATCAGCTTCCCATAGCCCTGAATTTCCTGGTGCTGTTATTGCTTATGTTCCCCAGAAAACAACAAGGATGTGGTATCATCTACCACATGGACCAGATCATTTAGCTGGGACTCAGTCCTTCAGAAATGATGGGGGAGGAACGGGTCTAAGCCTTGGATTTCTGAGCTCTGTTCTCTCAGGTCAGGCACTCCTCTAGGGGCCTGTTACCTGGTTTGCTTTGTTTTTACCGTCCCTCTATCTCAGTTTCTCTCTTCTTCCTTCAGTGTTTTATATGTCAAGATTTTTCATCCCTGATATCAGTGTTGACCAGTGACAGACCTTAAGAACCTCCACCAAAGGATGTGCAGCGGTGGGAGCAATATCCTAACCCGCACTCCCCAATCCATTCAAATTAGGCTACTTTTTCCTTAAAAGGTATCCTCAAGATTTCATTGGTTCAGAGGACTAAAGGCTCTGCCTGTTGACGTTGGTTCCTGGTCACTGAGTACAGACAGGAACTCCAGGTACTCTTTGCTGCTTGACTGGGCAAAGCACTATGAGAAACTCAGAAATAGGAGAGGTTTTTGTTTTTTTTTTTTAACTGAATGAACTCATGATATCCTTAATTCATATTCTGGTTAAATATCTTTTCCCTATTATGGCTAAGTAAATTTCCTTTTGTAAACTGTTGAGTGTAGTTTCATTCCAATATCAGTCTTTAGCTACTGCCAGGGCACTGGTCTGAGTCAGGCCCTGTTCAGAACATTACTTTAGTAAATATCTTCAACTAATTAAGTCTGGCTGACTTATTAATATTAGTTGATAATTAATGAAGGAAGCACATCAGTAGGGTCCTATAAGCTATAGTATTAACAAACTACCCACTACTAGGGATGGGGAACTTTTGGCCTCAAAGCCACACATGCCCTCTAGGTCCTCAAGTGCAGTCCTTTGACTGAATCTAACTTCACAGAACAAATCCCCTTAATAAAAGAATTTGTTCTGTAAAACTTGGACTCAGTCAAAAGGCCATGCCTGAGGACCTAGGTCACATGTGACCTGGAGGCCACCGTTTTGCCCACCCCTGCACCCATTAACATCCCCTAGAATCCTGAGGGGAGCAGTAGCAAGAGGCTCTCCAGGGACTCAACCTGCTTCTCTACATATAGGTTGGGAAGATGTCCAAGTCTATGTTCATGAGTGAAGTTGTTAAAAGCATTTAGGGTCTGTTCATGTAGAGGCATACGTTTATTAAAGGCTTCTGTTTCCCTTCCGACCTTACACCTCAAAGCCTGCCCACCTAATTGGTCACTAGTTCTGAATAGAGCAGAATACTGTTGTGTAGTTTTGTGTGCAGTTTGATTTCTCAGAACCTGAGCTAGAGCCAGACTAGAATCCAAGAGAGTGGTGGCTAGGCAAAATCCACATGTCTCCTCCGAGACTCTTTTGGTGAATGTTTCTATTGGCGGTTTGTCTATTAGTACTAATACTGGTAGTTAATGTAGTTAGCTAATGTAGCGTAGAGTTTGTTGTTCAGCTGTTTCAGTCATGTCTAGCGCCCTTTCCATAATGTTTCCTACAACAAATATGCTCTGTCACAGAAGTAGCATTAATGGTATCATCACCTATACACCTGCAGGCCATAGCACCAGTGAGCGATGGTCAAGCTGACCTTGTTTCACTCCTCCCTCTACCTTCTTTGTCCCAGGCTATGAGCACCCATCTCTCTTCTTTCTCTTTCTCTTCTTTCTCTCTCTCTCTCTCTCTCTCTCTCTCTCTCTCTCTCTCTCTCTCTCTCTCTCTCTCTCCCTCCCTCCCTCCCTCCCTCTCCCTCTCTTTCTCTCTTCTCTCTCTTTGAAGGACAACTTTCTTGGAATTTTATTCAATAAAGTAGAAGAGATATTCCAAAGAAAAAAGAATAGGCTCAAATCCTTTGGGGAAAATCACCTCTCAATTAGGGGTCATGAGAGAGAAAGTCAGAGTGATGTAGGCTCTGCAGATGAGGCTTCAGGGCCTCCATGATGCATAGGGCAGATTCCAGGCACTCATCAAAGCTGGACTGAGTGAAGCTGTCCCCCCCACAAATGAGTGAGGGGTTATGATGAAGTCATTTGTCCTGGGCAGCTGGGGATGGCCTGTGTCACCTAGATTATGCCCACCGATGGCACATGGTACTGGCTGTGGTGAACAGGCCCGGCAGGATGCTGCTCCCTGGCTGCAGCATCACCTCCTGCATGTCCTCAGTGCTTTCCACCAAGCTCTCCATTCCAAAGGCAGTGGTGGTGTAGATGACCACTGAGGGGCCCCTCTTCCTATTATCTCTGGAGATGAAGCAGATGTAGGGGATTGTTGAGGATGTACCGGGCATCCTGGGAGATGTCAATCTGAGTGGCAGCTTCGTAAGGGGCTCAGAGAGAAACAGCAGGAACTGATGCCAGTTGTTGCTTCTGACTTTTGCTAATTGAATTCTTAACATCACCCTGGAGTTGAAAGATTTGGGGAACAGGCACGGTGAGGACGATGCTATAGAAACGCTCAGGCTCTCCTGCTTCCTTGTGGACTTCCCACTTGGCATCTCTAAGGTAGATTTCAGTTACACAGCCCATAGGAGATCTCCACCCCTATTCTTTTAGATAATGTCTCACAATCCAAGAGGTTTCTTGAGGTGCCATGAAATTGCAATCTCCTTCTTTTGCCACCATTCCTTCAATGGGAGATGTGAGTGGCTTTAAAACACCTTGTGTTAAGAACTCATCATAAAAAATCTGATGCTGCTGGGCAGAATGGGCCGGCAGGTCATGTACTGGGCCCCCAGGACCACCCTGTGCTGGGGTCTTAGGTGTTCTGAGCTGTGGTCATTCTTCCCCCTAGATGGACAGACAGGCAGAGAGAGGGATCAGAGGGCAGGGGTCTTTATTGGGGGGATGGAGAAGGGATACAGAGAGGTGTCTGATGCTAAGTTAGGGGTTTGGAGCTTTGGGGAAAGGCTTTGGGGAAAGGGGAGGAGAGGCTTCAATTCCACTTCTGCCATTTACTCCCTGTGTACTACATTTTCTGGATCTCAGTTTCCCCACCTGTAAAATGGAGCAGCTCATACTAGACCACCTCTAAGATCCCTTCCACTAAATCTAAGAGACCAGATACTACTTATGTGACTCACACACACAAACCCCCCCCCCCCATTCCGGGCCTTAGTTTCCCCCTATGCACACCAAGGTCTGAGACCCTGAGTGTGAACAAGCCTTGCCCTCTACCCATCTCTTTTTCCTCCCTTTCCAAACATAGTCCTATGAGCAGTAATGTGCCACTTTCTCCCAATAATAGGGGGCAGACATAGTCCTAGGCTTCAAGAAACAGGAGACATGAAACAAGAGTTCTTGGTAAAATTTTGGTAGTGAGGCAGCTAGGAGTAGTGTATGGAGTGCTAGACCTGAATTCAAATCCTGATTCAGATACTGTAATGGACAATTAATGCAGATACAGGACGGCATAGCCAATTAATATTTTGGGGAGTGCTTTTATTAGCCAGCGGCTGTCCCCAAAAGGGGAGGCAGCCCTGAGGAGTCTGTCCAGCAAGCTTTTATACAGTAAAAAGTACTTCCTGAAACAAACAGTGGTCAGCAAGGCAACTGTTGCTACATGGGGATGTAAACTAAGGCGGGGGCTGCAAGCTAACGGGGCAGTTCTTTGTTTTAGTTACATCTTGGTTACAAGGCAGGTGAAGGGCGAGGTTTCACAACAGTCATACCTTTATGCTAGGTTCTGGGGCCCCGTAAGGGGCCTTGTGAGAGGCCTTGTGTTGGAGCTAGCACTATGGGAACCTAACTGCCACTTCAATACCTCTTAGCTATGTGATTCTGAGCCAACCACTTAACCTTTGTGTGCCTCAGTTTCCTCACCTGCAAAATAGAGGTAATAACAACAACTACCTCCCAGGAGTTGTTGAAAGGAGAAAATGAGACATTTGCAAAAGCACTTAGCAAACTTTAAAGCCTTATATAAATACTAGCTATTATTTGGTTTTCCCGTTCTCTGCCCAGAGAATCTCTTTCCTACCTCATGTATAGTCTAGTTTTTCTACAACTTGGTTTCTTTTCTGACAATTTTCTTTTTTCTCCCTCCTTGTGAGTCCCTTTCTAGCCCAAAAAGAAATAGAAAATGAAGGTTAGCCTGAGGTCAACTGACGATTGGTCCTGAATTGTTACTGAAAATTTACCTCTCCCCATATGGATTTCAGGCGCCATCTTATTTAGACAGTCTGTCCATTATAAGCCAGCTCATTCAGAGCCCTAAAGTTCAGTACTGGTCTCAGACAGGCACAGCCTCGAACCTATCCCTGTCCTTCCTCCCCAAAAGCCTGGACATCCTTCTATGTGGCTGGACCACACACCTCCCCATCCCTTGACCTTGCAGCCAGGCTGTGCTTTGACTTGACAAAGAACTCCTTTCAAAGTTCCGAATCCAACTGTGTGAATGATCTAGATTTTGGCTTATTATTGTCTGAGATGCTTAACTTGAATCAGGAAACAGAATCAAGCTCCCAACAATCTGTTCAGACTAACATTGACTTTATTGACCATCATGCCCTGGGGACTTGATACAAAAAAACTATTGTCTGGGACCAGAATGAGGACTCAGAGATCCTGAAGAGCCTGGCAAGGTAGATGAAACACTCATCCTAGCTGGGCAGGATAAGACAAAGAATACGGTAAATCAACAAACATTTATTAACAACCTCCTATGCACAGTGCTAAACACACCCTGGGGATAAAAAGCGTAACATGTATAGTTCCTGCCCACAAGGAGCTTACATTCTACTGGGAAAAAGTTGGAACTACAACAGGTACAGCAGAGTATAGCTAGGTGGCAAAATGGATAGAACACTGAGCTTAGAATTGGGCAGACATCTTCCTGAGTTCAAATCTGGCCTCAAACATGAGCTGTGTGACCCTGGGCAGGTCACTTAATAATCTTGTTTGCCTCAGTTTCCTCAGCTATAAAATGAGCTGGAGAAGGAAGTGGCAAACCACTCCAGGAAGAGTTAGACACAACTGAAAATGACTGAACAACAAGTATATAAACAAGGTAGTTGGAAGATGAGACAATTAGGACTTATGTGGATTAAGGAAGGCTTTATGAAGAGGTGGCACCTGACCTGAGTTTTTTTCTCTTTTTTATTTTTTAGTTTACATCATTCATTTTCACAAGATTTTGAGTTACAAATTTTCTCCAAATTTTTCCCCTACCCACCGCCCCAAAACAGTGATCCCACTGAAAATCCCCTCCCCCAGTCTGCTCTTTCCCATATCTTCCCCCATTCCCCCTCTGAATTTCCAGGAGGGCATGGTGGATCTCTATGCCCTGGTATCTGTATATCTTATTTCCCAGATACATGTAAAATAATAATTATTATATATTTATATATATTTAAAACATTTGATTTTAAAACTTTGAATTCCAGAATCATTCCCTTCCTCCCTCATACCCACCCTTACTGGGAAGATAAGCAATTCAATATAGGTTGTACACGTGCAGCTATGCAAAATATTTCCATAGTGGATATATTGTGAAAGACTGACTATATTTCCCTCCATCCTAACCCACACCCCACTTGTTCTATTCTCTACTTTGACCCTGTCCCTTTTCAAAAGTGGGTGCTTCCAACTTCCCTCCCCCCAACCTGCCCTCTCATCATCTCCCCTCTCATCCCCTTCCCCCCTACTCTCCTGTAGGGTGAGATATCCTATTTAGTGTGTATGTCATTCCCTCCCTAAGCCAAATTAAATGAGAATAAGGTTGACCCATTCCCTTTTGTCTTCCTGTTCTTCCCCTCCTTTGTAACCATTTTCCCTTGCCTCTTCTATATGAGATAATTTACCCCATTCTGTCTCTCCCCATCTCCTCTCATTATATTCCTCTCTCATATCTTAATTTCACCTTTTTAAAAAAATTTTTTTGCTTTAATTTTTTTGGAGGGCAATTGGGGTTAAGTGACTTGCCCAAAGTCACATGGCTAGTAATTGTGTCAAGTGTCTGAGGCTGGATTTGAACTCAGGTCCTCCTGACTCCAGGCTGGTGCTCTATTCACTGTGCCACCTAGCCACCCCTTAATTTCACCTTTTAAGTATCATCCCTTCCTATTAAATTGGTCCTGTGCCCCCTATCTATGTATACCTGTATACCTGTATACACATATACACACACTCACATATGTATTCATATGCCCATATATCCTCCTATATAGATATATACGTATGTATACATATATATATATATGTATATATATATATTCCCTTCAACTATTCTCATACTGAGAAAAGTTTCATAAATTACAATTATCGTTTCTCCACGCAGGAATGTAAATAGTTTAACTTTGGTAAGTTCTGACCTGAGTTTTGAAGATAGAGGTTTTCTGAGAGCTAGAAAGAAGGGAGTATTTAGTACATAGAGGTACGAAATGGGATACCATGCTTGGGGAAGAGCAAATAGGCCTGTCTGCCTGGAGCACAGGAGTATGCAGAGGTAAGTAGGATGAAATGAGGCTGGAAAGGTAGGTTGGAAGCAGATTGTGGTTGGGTTTTAAATGACAGGCCAAGAAACTTTTGTATTAGCCACCGATGGTGTTAGAATTCAGGAGAAGCATGGTTCGACTTTAGGAAGGTTATTATGACAGCTATGGAGGATAGATTGAAGAGGGGAGAAACTAGAAGCAATTAGGCGGTTGTTAAAGTTATCCAGAAGAGAGACGATGGTGGCCTGAACCAGAGCCTGCCTATGTGATTGGGAGGGAAAAGATGCCTAAGATGTCATGGAGAGAGAATTGACAAGACTTGTCAAGCCATTCCTTTAATGAGTTCTGACTGACACACTCGGCAGAGAGAGGAGTTTGTAGCATTCACTTTGGGGTTATCCCCCTAACTGGGTTAGACTGCAGGTTGGGTCCACAGACTACTCCTACCAGAGGTTTATGGTACTCTGTGAGTCTGCAGTTCTAACACTGGAGTTCACAAAACTCCCGCTGGTAAACTTCTTTTAATAATCAGCCAATTAGTACTTCAAAGCCAATTATCTCAAAGCAAAGGTATTTATTGATGTAGCCTAGGAAGAATAGTAACTACAAAATATTTCTCATGTAACCTGGGCCATACTTTCCCATAAATACAGTGTCAGTGGGAAGAGTGGATACATATAGAGAGAGGACTGGAAGAAAAACATGTATCAGAGAACATTTGTGGCCAAGACAGTCAACACCTGTGGCCCTGCAGGGCCCGATGAACCTTCTCCTTTCAATTTATTCTCATACTGCTTCCCCCAACCCCAAACCAAGCACAAGTGTTTCCGCTGGGTGGGTCACCACTTGGCTTCAGGGACATCTTGACACAGCTCCATTTTGACTTCTAGGTCTAATTCTCTTTTGGATCCAAAGATGCTTTTTTTTCCCCCTATGCCGCCAGAGGTCACACACTCCCCAGGATTGTTTCATGTCTCCAAAGATCATTTCTGTTCCATGTGGGGAGCTCAATCATTGAATGAGCAATAGTTCTGCTGATCTACCCAATACCACTGCCTTCTGGTAGAGATGAAAAAAGGAAAGGCAAAGCTCCCCAGTAGCCAGCTCTGCCAGCTAGAATTTTCTTCCATAGGTCTCTTCTTTCTCTATAGCCAGGGATCACAATCAAGGGTGTGCTGGAGCCAGCTCACCTTGGAGCCAACTGTTAAATTCTCCATGAATATTTATACGTTGGAAATTGGCTCATTGTTGTTTAGTCATTTTTCAGTTATATCTGACTCTTTGTGATCCCATTTTGGGGTTTTCTTGGCAAAGATACTGGAGAGGTTTGCATTGCCTTCTCCAGCTCCTTACAGGTGAGGAAAGTGAAGCAAACAGAGTTAAGTGACTTGCTTAGGGTCACACAGCTAGTGTCTGAGGCCAGGTTTCAACTTACACAGATGAGTCTTCTTGACTCCAGGTCCAGCACTCTTAACCACTGAGCAACCTGGCTGCCTCCAAATTGGTAAGCTCTACAAGTGTGGGCTTAATTTATTTTTTGTTGTTTATTTCTAGACTTAAGAAAGTGACAAAGAAAATTAAAATTTAAGTTTTATTAATTTTGAAAGTGTGTTATAGATACTTTTTCCCCCCAGGGAGCTAGTTGTTAATATTTACCAGAATATCAGTGATTACACTCCCCAAAGTGATCCTATTCTTCCAGACTGAAGAGCTGGCAAGTTTTTTGGAAAGACCACCAGGGATATATATGACCAACCTTTAACCAACCAATAGAAAACTATGCTACAGTTCCACTGAGTTTGTTCTGAAGAACATCTTTCTTTCTTTTTTTTTCTTTGGTAGGGGCAATTGTGTCTGAGGCTGGGATTTGAACTCAGGTCCTCCTGCATCCAGGGCCGGTGCTCTATTCACTGCGCCACCTAGCCACCCATCTTTATTTCTAATAGGTAACAAAAAGTATAAAACCTTCCTTTGCATTTCATTTAAAACCTTGTTTTCTCTATATCTTGTCTTTTATTTTGTGATTACATTAATTGGGCCAGGGGAAAATCAATTGATCATGAAGGAGTGAGCTGATCAGCTCCCCCCCTCCCCCCAGCTCCATTAAAATATAATATTGATTTAAAAGGCAGGTAGGCTTAGGTAGACTTTGGATATAGGAAGACTTGACCCACACTGGCATTATTAGGGAAGTAGCATGATCTCTTAGTGCCTTAGTCAATTTTCTTTTCTTTTTCTTTTTTTTTGCTTTTTGGAGGGGGGGAAGGCAGGGCTATTGGGGTTAAGTGACTTGCCCAAGGTCACAGGGCTAGTAAGTGTTAAGTGTCTGAGGCCAGATTTGAACTCACATCCTCTTGACTCCAGGGCAGTTGCTCTATTTACTGTGCCACCTAGTTGTCCCCAATTCTGTAAAATAATAATAATTTACATGGCAATTGTAGACTGAAGTCAGCAAAGAGAGTTTCCACAGGGTAGTTTCTCCACACCAATAAATTTATAGGTCTAGGTAGAAAAAAAATTGTAGGACTTAAGGCTAGAAGGAAGAAGGGAAGGGGAACAAGCATTTATGAAATACCTACTATGTGCTAGGTACTTTGTTAAGCACATTATAAATAGCATCTCAGTGTTCCTTCACAACAACCCTGGAAGTGGATACTACAAGATCCCCATTTTACACATGAGATAGATAGAAGTTAAGTGACTTGCCCAGGGCACATGACTAGGAAGTCTCCAAGGCTAGATTTTAACTCAGGTTTTCCTGATTCAAGTTCTGCACTTTATCAGAAGCACCTCCTTGAAGGACTGAAGGTTAAGTGATTTGCCAAGTTGATGCAGGTAGGAGTGGTCCAGCTGGGGTTTGAACTCACGTCATCTGATTCGAGTTCAGTCCTCCGAGTTCAATGTTCCCTCCACTGTCCCCCTGTGCTATTTGGGGAAGCTTTATAGATCATCTAGGGAGGGAATGGAGGTCACAGAGAACCATCCTCTTTCTGCTTCACTGTGCCAATCCTTTCATATGTGAACAGCTTGATTGTGTTTTGGCTCCACTGGATTCATGAATTAGGGGGAGGGAGAGTGAGACGCTGCCGTCTGAATCACTTCTGATTCTTTGATTCTGTGATTTCTTTTTAGGTACTGTGTTGGGGGAGTTATCGATAATTTGCATTGCAGGTCTAAGTCAGGAGAAAGTGTGAATCCCTAGAATGAAAGAGAAATTGATTTTGTTCCCAATGAAGCCAAAGGATCATCTTAAACAGGATATGAGGGGAGGGACTTTAGCTTCTCCAATTATAAAAATTAAGAGAGAAGAGCCACCCTTCTAATTCATTAGGGGCATTTCAGCCTTCCAGGATTACAGATGGAGATCTAAAGGGGAATGACTGGTTGTTTGCATAAATCTTTAGTGTAAGATTGGTTTGTTTGGTAAGACTGGTTTGTCTTCAAAAGTGCCTTAGAAAACTCAAATCAACCAATAAACATTTAGAAAATGGGTACTGACTGTGTGCTGGGCACCATTCTGGGCTCCTGAGATATAGAAACAGAAATGAAGTAGTCCCTGACCTCGAAAAGCTTACACTCTAGTGCGGAAGCAACAAGTACACCTAAGCACATACAAAATAAATTAAGGTAATTGTAGTATTTAAGGTAAATTAAGGGAAGGGGATGGGGGTGGGGCAGAGTTGGGAAAGGACTGTAGCTGGGAGAGAGGAATCAGCACAGGCTTCACGTAGAAGGTAGCTCTTGAAGTGAGCTTTGAACCCAAACTCAAAGGAATGACCTGTACTTAGAATCACAGCTTCAGAGCTAAATGGGACCTTACTGACCATCTAATCTAGATCTGTCATTTTATAGATAAGGAAACTGAGGCACAGAAAGGCTAAGTGACTTGCCCAGGACCACACACCTAGTATATGTCTGAAGCAGGATTTGGACACAGGTTTTCATGACTTCAGAGGAAACTAGGTATCTCAGTGGATAGAGCACATCAGGAAGACCTGAGTTCAAATTCATTTTCAGACACTTACTAGCTGTGTGACCCTGGGCAAATCACTTAACCTCTGTTTGCCTTAATCCACTGGAGGAGGAAATGGCAAAACACTCCATAATCTTTGCCAAGACAACCCGATGGACAGTATTGGTATGATATGGTCCACAGGGTCATGAAGAGTCAGACACAACTCAAAGACTGAACACCTTTCTTGTCTTCAAGTCCAACCCCCTACCCCTCACACCAGAGGCATCAAACACATGCCTGTGGGACACATTGTAGCCCACAAATTAAAATATAATTGGAAACTATTTAACAAAATAAGTGAAAGTACAGTAAGAAGTGCATGACATCACAAAACTAAGTCAATTTACAACTCAGGGATCTTTATGTGTGGATTTGTGGCCCAGTTTCTATTTAAGTGTGACCCTACTGCCCCACACCAAGCTATTTTAGAGAAAGCCTACATCCACCCACCAAGAGCGTGTTAGAGTATTTGTACACGCACAGCAAAAGGAAACCAGACACTTTCTAAACTCATCTGTTTAAAAAAGATACTGAGCTATGGCTTACAACAGTGTCTATTATTAATGGAGAGATGTTCTGCCTCCACCTTGGAAACTCGAACTGGCTGACTTGACTCGAAGTTTGCAAGGTAGAAAGAGAAGGGGAAGGAGCTGGGTTAGCCTGGCAGGAATTATAGAGGAAGAAAAGAAAAACTCTCATCGACAGAGTGCAGTGAAGCCCTGCTCCCTTTTTCTTTTTTCTGTTCCCTCACTCAGCGTGGTGAAGATAGGCCCAGCCTGTTCTAAGAGGTTTGTATGACCCTAGATGGTGGGTGAGGCTATAAAGTAGCAATGATACATTCTTTACTCCAGGCGAGTATATGCAATGAGAAGGCATTCAGTTCAATTCAATAAACCTTATGCCCCTGCTAGATGCTGGGTGACAGTCATTGTGGCTCTGCCCTCAGTCAGGAAAACATGGGTTCCAGTCTGGCCTCTGACAAGGACAGGCTGTATGAACTTCTCTGTTCCCTAGGCAACTCTCCAAGGCAAATGGATTTCAAAGCAGGTGCCCACCAACATTGGTAGAGGAAATTTCCTTAGCATGAAGTCCCCCATATCAATAAAATCATAAATCTCAAATAAGACAGCTCTGAATTAATTAAAAATTTAAATGAAAGCAGTATATAATAGATTTGAGGTCTCATATATTAACCTCTTTTTCTACTTTTATGTATGAAAATGCTCATGTTTTAGGATGTTTGTCAAGAGCAGAACAAAACATTCTCTAATTTAAAAAAAGAGAGAAATTATGCTCCTCCCCCCCAAATATACTGGGCACCATACTAGGCCATAGAAACACAAAGGAAAAAAATAAAGCATTCTCTGCTCTCAAGAAGCTTATATTCTATCAATCTTAGTGACAGAATAGGGTAGTAGAAGGCAGAGAATTAGCAGCAGAGAGCCAGCTGGATACTGATTTGGCTAAAATGAAAGTAAAGGATATAGGAGTTGGAAACTGCAGGGAAGAGTGGGGAAGATGAAATGGCAAAGGGTCTTGAACAGACTTAATTAGAAAAAACCATGAAGGCAAGGATAGTGATATGAACTTGGTAATAAATGGGAGAGGGATTTTTTCCTTCAGTTGAATTTTGGATTAATTAGAAAAGACTGAGGTTGGAGTCCTGAAGCTGCCGTGGAAAAATTACAATTATCTAGACGTGGGACCACAAAGTCAGAACAGAGGAATTTAGCTGTTGAGATGATTTTTAAAAAGTGTTAGATTAAAAAGACTGGAGAAATAAGATGCACAGGTAAAGCTTTTGGGAAGACGTGTGTAGGGAGGGAAGTCAGAGCTTCCCAGAATTCAGCCCAGTTAAGAGAAGAGGAGACACTATTTAAATTCACTTTTAAGAAGTGATGGATAATGGATAATGTGACAGATAATTGTTATCCATAATTCTGCAAAAGAATTTGTAAATGCCGTGGTTTAACCGAAGGTCTTCAAGTTCATGTTAGACAGTGGTATGAATTATTCCTGACACTCTGGGAAATTGTTTTTAAGTATCCTAATGAAGTAGGTGGAGAGAAAGGGGGAAAGGGAAGGGGAGAGGGATCATATGTGAGACATGAAGAGTATAGATTTGATTTCATATATGTTCAACTAGACTTTGTGAACTGTTAGCATCACAGTGAAAGGCAGCTTTGGACACAGAGAGGTCTGGGTTCAAATGCTGCCACATATTGGTTATGTGACCCTAGGCAAATTACTTATTACTTATCATACCCAGGTAACTCTGTGGCAGAACAGTCACATATCTGCAATGAAAGAGGGAGTTTCTTTACCTAGAGTTCCCTAAAACTAGGTGATGCAGTGTTTGACTCCTGGAGTCAGGAGTTCAATCCAGCCTCAGACACTAACTAGCTGTGTGTCCTTGGACAAGTCACTTAACCTCTAGGACTCAGTTTTCTCAACTGTGAAGTGGGTATCATAACAGTACACCTAGCTCTCAGTGTTGTTTAAGTATAAAATGAGATATTTGTAGAGCTGAGCACAGGGTCTGGCACATAGTACGGGCTGTATAAATGCTTATTTCCTTCCCCCTTCTCCCTCCCCCCTTCTCCCTCCCCCCAGCCTCTTATGAAGTCACAAATCAAAAACGTAAAAAAGTGTAACATTGCTTTTCCTTTTTCAATAACTTTGGACTTCTAATTGAATGAAACCTGATAGTGAAAAATCCATTTTATGGACAAAAGTACATGCCCCATGCTTTTGTCTAGGTCTGAATTTCTAGGACCAGATATTTAATATCTCTAATTTAACTACAATGTTAATACTTTTTACTACTGGATACTACCTTCCAGTCTCAGATACTTACTAGCTGTGTGACCCTGGGCAGTCACTTAACCCTGTTTGCCTCAGTTTTCTCATCTGTAAAAATGAGCTAGAGAAGGAAATGGCGAATCACTCTAGTTATCTTTGCCAGGAAAACCCCAAATGGGGTCCTGAAAAGTCAGAAACGACTGAACAAAGTGCTTTCTATGTGCCGGAACTGTGCTAAACATGGTGGAACAAAGAAGGGGAAAAAGGAGTTCACAGTCTAATAGACTGTTGATATTATCAGCCTCCAATCCTATAGTATGGACTGCATTCCTGGAGCCTTTTCATAGAACTCCTGCAGAGCTCAAGCCATGTTTATAGGGCAATTCCCCCTGGGCTTGTAATTACTGAGCAACTGTGGAGGGTGTGCAATGGACAGACATACACTTATAAGTTTAACCCGCATTATTGAGACTTTCTGAAGGCTAGACGACCAATAGAACAATAAATTAAA
Organism: Gymnobelideus leadbeateri; assembly: GCA_011680675.1. Taxonomy (NCBI): domain Eukaryota; kingdom Metazoa; phylum Chordata; class Mammalia; order Diprotodontia; family Petauridae; genus Gymnobelideus; species Gymnobelideus leadbeateri. The sequence continues at coordinate 80,188 of WOXC01001644.1, forward strand.
CCCTGATTTGTAGCAATTGCCAATTTCTGAGGTGTGAATGCTCACACTGACAATTTAATAATTGGTCTCTTAATTCAGTTAGAGCTGGCTCTGGCACATTCCTGCTTTAATAGCATGGAGGGGAATAAGCATTGGTGGGGTAGTGGTTAGAGTGTCAGGCCTGAAGTCAGGAAGACTCATCTTTGAGAGTTCAAATCTGACCTCAGACACTATTAGCTGTGTGACCCTGGGCAAGTAACTTATTACTGTATGCTTCAGTTTCCTCATTTATGAAATGAACTGGAGAAAAAAATGGCAAACCATTCCAGTGTCTTTGCCAAGAAAGCGCCAAATGGAGACACAGCTGAACAACAATAACACTGTGCCTAGCCTTGTGTTGTGGTTTCATGATGTGTTGTGGTGGAATTCTCAGAGAATTCAGTGTCAGAGACACCACCTCTAATCCAAGTATGGCATTTATTGAGATTGACACCTCTTATGAATGGTGCTAAGTTCTAAGAGGAACCAGCAACTTCAGAGAAAGCAAGAGGGATTTCTATAAAGATGTAATTACATAACAGAAATTATGAATATTAAAAAGGCAGGAGGGGTTTATTAAGGGATTAGGTAATAGGGAAGGGGTCCCAGCCACAGTGGAACTGTGCATGCTACTTCTCACAATGCATATAGAAAAACTCATTTCGGGCGGGGGGGCGGTATGTGTGTATGATAATGACATCATAATAAGCCTCTCTACATCATAAATTTACTCTAGGTCAGTTTTTTTTTTTACTATTATTGAACAGGTGCCTATTTAGGGAAAGTCCCTTCAGTTGTTTTGGGGTTCTCATCCTGCTTGGGCATCCTGGTGGTGCTGCTTTCTGATTGGCTGGCTATTGTGGTCCTATCTGAGGCTAAATGGACGTGGTTGTGGTTGAGTTCATGGATAAACTTGCTGTTTCTGTGGGAGACATGAGGAAAAGGTCTGGGAGCAGTGGCTGGGATCCCATCACATGGACATGCCTGCTATTCTGTGAGAAATCTGAGTTCATGGATGCACCTGTTCTAGTGAGCAGTGAGGCATATATGGAGAAGTTCAGATATTGAGGGGGAGAGGGGAGTGGCTAGGGAGGTGCTATTCAATGGGGCCTATAAGGAAGTTAGAATATTGGGGCTGGGGGAAGCTTTATTAAAATTCCATCACTTCTGCTAAGTGCTTTACAAGTATTATCCCATTTGATTCTCAAAACAATCCCCATTCTACAATTGAGAAAACTAAGGCTGAGACTTGCAGAGGGTTTCATAGTTAGTAAGTGTCTAAGGCCTAGGTTTGAATTTGGGTCTTCCTGACTCCAGGCCCAGCACTCTACCTATGAGCCATCTAGCTGCCTTGGCTTTCAGACCCTGTTGAAGATGAGTGAGGACTATATTCATAGGCAGATGTACCTTAAATCATGCTTATTGTGTGATGACCCCTCCCTCCCCACTATGCAGAGAGTTGGCCTTGGTACAAGGTCACCTTAGGTCAACTGTTTCTTCTACCCATCAACTTCCATCACACCATTTGCTGGGCAATAAAGGCTTTCACTCTACAAATGCTTTAATTAAATCAGTTATGCTCTCCTCCTATTGGGAGATGGCCACAGGGTGAAGACCTGACGCAATCCACCATCTTGGCAAATACCAAAATCTTAAGTGAAAGGATCTTCCACCTGGGAACCAAGTGAGTATTTTCAGTTCATTGAAGACAATGTGGGGCACAACTCTAGGCTACTTGGTGGCTGAAGGCTACTCCTACAGAAGGGTACTTTTAAAAATACATATAACATGAAGTCCATCTAGTTGTTGAATGTGAAAAAAAGATGCTCTGGAGCCTGGAGATTAATAAAAAATGTGGACATTTGATTTATTTAGGGAGGTTTCCTCTTCTTTTCTCTTAAGCCAAATGCTCAACTATGTAGCATTCAAATAATTGTTCCTAACTTAATGTCATTTTAGAATGGAGAGAGTTAGAGATGTACAGACTCCCAAAGTCATCAGCGAATTGCTGATTAATGACTCTGGGATCGGTAATTATACTGCTGTCAGGAGACCGAGGGTCCTCCATAAATCTAGTCTCATCTTCTTTCCCAAGTCACTGGGAGAAGAGTCGCCTTGATTTATCTCCCAGTTGGCAAATTTTTCTTTACTCTACCTTAGAGACTGCTGGGTACTTAAGGGCCTGAGAGGTTAATTCTTGTCTAGCTTGCACTGAGCAACCTAGAACATGTGTCCTTTCCAAAGGGGGGAGGAGGCTCTTCCCCCTCCCCTTTTTCTGACTTCTCTCCAAACTAGAAACTTTAATTTGGGCTTGCTGCTCCTTCATTACAGTCAAAATGGGCTTCTCTCTCATCTCTTCTTCTTGCCTTCTTTACACATCACACTCCATTTTTGGTCTTCATGTCCTTGTAATTGCTGTTCCCCACACCTGGAGGGCACTCCCTCCCGATCTCTACACCCAACTCTTTTCCTTCAAGTTGTAGCTCCAATACCACCCTTTACATGAAGTCTTTCCTGATTCTCCCACTGCTAGTGCCCTCCCTTCCAAACTACCCTGTAGCAATCACTTTGAATTTATTTGTATCTATTTTCTTCATATTTTTTTTGTACATCCAATGCCCTCACCCCCCCTCCCTTAGAGTGGAGACTCCTTGCCAATGGGGATTGCTTCATTCTTTGTATCTGTATCCCTCAGTGCCTGCACAGTAAATATTTAATGAATGTTTCTTGATTGATTAATTCTGCTACTCACTAAGGCACTCACAGTAAAGGGACAAATCCAGTGACGAGTAAAAGGGATGCAGATACTTTTTTCCTTGGATCATCTTACTGTTCTTACTGTTCCCTGTGCCCATCACCATGACCACCATCAAAGAGCCTGCTCCGTGGGATTATAGCCACATTGTGGTGGGAGCATAGATTGGGAGCTGGAAGGGACCTTAATAGGTCATCTGGTCTAGACTCCTCATTTTATAGATGAAGAAGTACAGGTCCAGAGAGGTCAAAGGATCAGAAGGTTACAGTTTCAGAGCTGAAGAGAAACTTTGAGGTCTTTGAGTTCAATACCTTCATTTTATATGGAGGAGCCTGAGACCCAGAGAGGTTAAGCATCTGTCAAAGGTCACAAAGATGGTAAGTAGGTGAGTAAGGATTCCAGCCAAAGTTCTCTCATTAAATGCTTTCCCCTTGTACTATGCTATCTCTCTTTTTACAGTCTTCAGCTCAGGAATCTGCCTGTCTCTAGAAGTAGCATCAGTTTTAAACCCAGTTGAGATTAAAGGCTGGATATTGCTTTGGCCAATGGATTGATAGCTGAGTGGCTCCACCCAACTGGTGGCCATGGAGGCACCCAACTGGTTCTTTCAAACTTGTGAAGTGACTTGCCCGAGGTCATGCAAATAGTTAAGTAGCAATGCTAGTCTGATGGCCAGTTCAGGCCTTTCCCCACTGTACTGAAGTGCCCTTCAACGTGTGAGACATGGTGGCTGACCACGATGCACACAAAGGCTTTGGCCTAGCCTAGAGGTTCTGTCAGCCTTGACTCAGCAGCAGCTGTTTATCATAAATGACTGCTAAAGGATTTTGGATGGATCAAGGGAGAAGTCTAGGAAGGTCTGGTTTTGATAATGAGCATTAAAGAGCCCATGAGGGACACTGGAACGATTGGGCGTCAGGAGACCCAAGGCAGAGGTCTCCTTGGCAACTTGCTGTTGTGTAACCTTGAGCAGACAGATCACTTCCCCTAGACGGGTACTTGTACTGTCTGCTTCCCTGGGTGGGAATTAAGTGCTTCCTAAAGTGTAAAATGCTATAGAAAGCAAGCTATTGTTAAAAACCGGGCACTGGAACAGGATGGTGGAATTTTTCAGCTCTCTAGTCTCACTCAGTTGGGTCACTGTGATTCTTTTAACGTTGCGTCTATTTAGGGTCATAATTAAACTACAACTAACCCCACCCCCATTTTATTTTTCAGTTATTAAGCTCTTTTTTTTAAAGGCAAGAGTCTTTATGTGGAAGGGATGGAAAGAAACAAATATTCCCTGCTATAATAAGAGATCTCCTCCTCACAGAGAGGATTGGGATTTGAGGGAAGAAAAAATACAATAACAAACTGCTAACACTTGTTCTGAATTTTAAAGGTTTACGTGGCACTCTCCTGGTTTCACCTTGTGATGGAGCTTATAAAATTATTCCCATTTTACAGATGAGTGAACTCAAGCCTAGAGAATTACTCAACTTGCCCAATGTTACACGACTAGTCAGATCTAGAGCTGGAAGAGACCTCAGAGGCCATCTAATACAACCCTGAAGAGGAAACTGAGGCTGGGAGGTGACATGGTATAATGGAAATGCAAATTTAAAGATCTTCCTGACCCTAGGTTAAATGCACCTGGAGCCTGTGTTACGAGGCTTGTTTTTCAGGAACACCCACACCCTGATGCTGTGTTATTGGGCAGTGGGTTAAGAGGGTTGTGACATTCTCTGAGCCAGGAGAAGGCTACATAAACCCTGATGGGAGGCTTTGCTTTGGGGCCCACTTTGAGAAGTGTTGTGTGATTTGACCAGATGAGACTCTGGGCAGCCATTGACAGCCCCCGGGGCTTTGAAAACCCAGATGTTGATGCTTTCCTCTCTGGTAACTGTGATTTGGTATTGATATAATGGTTGAGCAGTTTGGAAGCCTGTCTGCTTGATCTGTTTGTTTCTCTGTCTTTTAAGTTCTGTCTGTATACTTTGAAGTTCAGGGTGCTGACCTTTTCCCCCTGAACTAGGTAAATGATATATGTTTGATTGTAACTAGGTAAATGATATATGTTTGATTGATTAAAGTGTTCTTGCTGCTACACATGGCTTGTCTCTTTCTATCAGATTTGGTACTCAGACTGAGGCTCAGGAAAACAAGGCTCAGCAAAGTTAAGGGACTTGTTGAGGGTCACCTAGCTTATTGGATTCGAAAGTATTGGATGCAAAGTCAGGTCTCCTATCCAGATCTTGTCTCTTAGTTCTCATTCATGGGTTTTAGGGAGAATTTTGGTGTGTATGATGTCTGGAGCATAAGGCCAGGTTCTCAGAGTAGTAGAAAATGGAGACTCTGTTGACCACATCCTGTGGTCAGACCCAGGGCTTCCAATCTCCCAGTGGGCTGAAGAGCCATTGTTGAAGTATTGGACACAACTCAACCTCCCCTTCCCCTAACTGATCTGTAAGCAGACAACTCCACCCTTCCCTCCCCCAACTGATCAGTGAGCAGGAATTCCAGGCTAGAGTAAATTCTCCATCATCCCTAGTCCCCCTGCCCCCCTCCTAATCACCTGATCGTATGTCCTTGGCCCCTCCTAATCATCACCTAATCTCGATATGTCTCCATCCCCTGGTCCCTCCTAATCACCCCATCCTAGGCTTCCTGTCTCTCAGCCTTTGAGCTGGCGGGAAATTCAAATGTACACTGACCAATCACTGATTGTAGTTTCAGCTTACATAACCTGGCTATTGAATCTCTTTAAAAACCGGCACTCTGTCTGTGCCAACCCACTGTCTGATTTGGGCAAGTTACCCTGGCAGTCCCATGGTAATAAATCCACTCCAAATTTCAATCTTGGAGCTCTTCTGTCTCGGTCCTTTGGGCACAACAGAAGGAAGCCCATGTGATTGAGCATTGACCTATGGGGCACTCTGCACTTTCCTGTGGCTGGGGAAGACAAATAGAGTGTCAGTGACCTTGGGCCACTAGACCCTCTAGGTAGCTGCCTTGTGATTCTACCCAGGCTGCTCAATGGATGGAGCCTGGCTCCCCAGTAAACTGAACTAGGAAACAACAGGCCAAGAGCAAGGCTCTGTTACTGAAAGTGACAGCTTGTCTAAATCTCATTCCTTCTAAATGAGGCTACATGGGCATTCTGATGACTTAAACAGTTCTCTTACTTTGGCTAAAAGCTTTCTTTTACATTTCTGTATGATGGAAATAAAGGATAAAGTTATTGAAAACACCTGTTAAAAGAGACCGGCCTCGTTCCTGGTCAGACCTTTGCTTCTTCGATTTTGTGAAAAAGCAACTTTTATAGATACTGGAATCATGGAAAAAGCCATTAGTGCATCCTGCTGATGTACCTGTTTTTTGTTTTAACCCCACCTGTGACTAAGGTCTGGCTCCCAAGCCCTTTCAGTCTCTGCCCTCTCAGAATAGCCATATTATCCCTCTATGTCCTACTTCCCCTGCTTTGTTTGCTTCACTGGTCCTGAGCTGCAGATCAGACCCATCCATTCTAGGTCAGATGTCTAGGTTAACTCTTTATAGACGAGGGGAAAGGAGTCTTGCCTAAGGTTACTCACCCAGCCTCTCCAACTGCAGTTGCTTGACACCAAATCCAGCACAGAAAGCTCCTTCCTTTGAGACCCAAAAAACTTCAAGGGCAGGAACTCTTCCTTTTGCTTGGTTTGTATGGCCCCAGGCCCTCTCCCAGTGCTGGGCATTAGCTTGTCATACACAGCAGCAGTGATAGGCTGACTCCTGCTACCAATGTCCAGCAGAGTAAGTCCCTAGGGCTGAGAGGCAAGATCTCTGGAGCTGTTGGGATAACAACGGACTGGAGGATTTAGCAGATTGGTCACTCAGCCAGAAGAGCTCTGGAAATGGCTTGAGTTTATTCCTAGGTGGTGGTTGGAGTAATATGGTCAGAAAAGACTGGGTTGTGTGCATGCCCAAGATGCTCTCTTACAAAGGCAAGAAGCCTCCCTCTTCAGGGCAGACCATTCCTAATGGACAATCTCAGCCTGGAATGCATTTATTTCTCCCATTCAGAGGAATAGTATCAGGACAGAATTTTTTTTTCCTCCTAATTCCCTCTGCCACCACCTGAAATGTCCCTGTTAGAATGCTTGTCTAACATCTTTGGGAAGTTGTATTACCTGAGTGACTGCAGAGGATTAGGCCCAAAGGCCCTGGGAAGGAGGCTGCTGCTATCTTGCCCATCTACTCTTCTCAGAGCATCCATCCTCCTTAGGAGACACGCGCACAAAGGAGCCAGAGAGGCTTTTACAATCCTGGCCTAGCTGAGTCTAGGTTGTTAGCAGCCTGAAGGTCAGATTGGGGTCAGTCAGACACATTCTTGAAGCACTCAGGGTGGACAAGGGTCTGTATTAGGCAGCTGTCAAAAGCTGTAAAGGAAGGTGAATGCAGACTTCCTGCTGGGGTCAGCCCAAGGCTGACATTTGTGTTTGTGTCCCTATTCCTCCTTTTGCACTTTCCCCCTGACTTTCAGGGCCCTTTTCCCTGCTTCTGCTCACCTGCAATGAGTTCTTGACTTTTTCCACACCCCTCTCTCCTTCAATCAAATTTTAATGTTTCTTTAGAGCAGGGGGTTCTTTATTTGCTTTTCTTAATCTTTTCATAACTGAATTTCAATAGGTTTTCTTTGTAATGTCATATCCTTTATTTTACACATTTAAAAACATGATTCTGAGAAAGGAGTCCCATAGCCTTCACCTACTGCCAGAGGGACCCATTATACACAAAAAGGTTAAAAAGCCCTGCTTTAGAGACTAATAATAACAATCATTCATATTTATATGTAGTACTTTAAGATTAACAAAGAGCTTTGCTCAGCCACTCAGTGAGGTAAGTAGTGCAAAATAACTCAATTTTAGAAATGAGGAAACAGAGGCTCAGAGAGGAAGGGTCACATTACTAGTAAATGTCAGATCTGGGATTTGAATTTAGATTCCTCCTGACTTCAAGTCCAATAACTCTTCATTATATCTTTGATATTTGTCTAGGTGGTAGAAAGCTAATCTGACAATACATATTTTGGACTGATTATGGTTTAATGCTTTGCCCCTCCCTCAAAATGTTTACATTTTGTCTTAACTCAAAAAAATGGCTAGTAGATCCAGGACCTGAGATGGTTGGGGGGGGGGGTGAGAGAGAGAGAGAGAGAGAGAGAGAGAGAGAGAGAGAGAGAGAGAGAGAGAGAGAGAGAGAGAGAGTGTGTGTGTGTGTGTGTGTGTGTGTGTGTGTGTGTGTGTGTGTGTGTGTGTGTGTGTGTGTGTGTGTGTGTGTGTGTAAACAAGGGAGGCCTTTTCTGCCCTAGGTGAAGGATCAACTAATTGCCAGGTAGGAGTGTGTTTAACACTTTGAGTCTAAGGGTCAAACCAGTGATCTCAACTATTTAATCTCTCACCCTCCCACTCCAGCCTCCAGCTCCCTAGAGGATTCCCCACCTATCTGGCCAACACCAGAGAAAGAGAAACAAGTGAAACAACAGAGCCAGGTGGAAATACAGGTTTTTTTTAAGCTGAAAAGTGTTTTTGGGGCAGCAGCACTCAAGGAAAGTGGTTATTTCCTTTTCCTGATTCCCTGAAGCAGCTTTTGTGATATTTTGTGATATTTGACATTATGCTGTTTTCATGTTTTTTTATGACTTCCAACACACACATATACACACATACACACACTTAGCCTCTATTTGCCAGGAACATTTCTTCCCAGCAATTCTGATTCCTGGAGTTACACCCACTTCCCCTTCTCAAATACTGGCTGTGGGTGTTCACCTATCAGGAAGCCAGGGGCTGGGATAATGATCAATGACCATCCGGTTACTAGGATTCCCACTTCCCATCTCATCCCTGGAGATTTCATTATGGAAAATAAACAACTTTAAAATAACAAAGGACTCTAAGAAATAGAAGTTCAAGGCTGCCTCCTCCTTCACTCACCACTCCCACTCCTCTGAGGCCTTCCTGACTTGGCTTTGCAGAGCTCTGATCTGGGCTTTGAGGATCCACACAAATGACCTGGGGCAAATGAGGGGTCAGCAAGGACAAGTAGGAAAAGATACCGCAGAAGACAAAAGTCTGATGAAATTCAGGTTGGCAAGGCTGCCCAATATCCTTACTTGTGGTCAGACAGGCCACAAATGGACAGAGAACAGCTGGTTGCTTTGGAGGCTGTAATCCACGAGCCCAGAGGATTGTCCCAGGAGTGGTCAAAATGATCTTTCACCTCAAAAACCAAACCAAACCAAAAACAAACAGCCCACCAGTGTTCTTATCCATCTAGCAGACTACTAGACAAGTAGGAAAATAGCTTAGCATATATAATTGGGAGGTCCATTGGACAGGGTGTTGTTTAACAGAATAAGGCAGTTAAGCTAATTTCATTTGGGAAAGTACAGTGTAGTACCTATGTCTCCCCTCATATGGGCCCCTAGAAGGTTCCAGGCACTTTGTAGTTCAGCACCCACACAAAACTATAGCTCATGAGCACCTACCAGTATATGTACTTTTATAGGATGAGAACACATAAATACAAAGCAAAATATATCTAATTAAATAGAATAGCAAATTAAGGGAAAAGAAAGAATTCCTCATGGACACATGGAATATACTCTTCCCTAGGTTACTACACTATCAGTAGGAGAGGGCACACATTCAGAGAGCACATGTGACCAAAGCAGACATATAGGTAGAGAACATAGGGAACATGTGTGAAGATCACACACACACACACACACACACACACACACACACACACACACACACACACACACCAGATCTGTGTGTGGGGATCCATATAGGAACAGATGTGGCTGGGATGAACGTAGGTCTGGAGAAACTCATACCTCTGATTCCAAAGAGTTGCCAATTTCCTATAATGATGTCATCTCATGGCTCTCTTCTTAATACTGGTTTTTACTCTTTCCTGGGAGTCACACAATCTTTTCTGGATGTCATGTTTTTCACTCTGCTCCTTTGTCTCTGTATCACGCCATATCTCCCCCTCTCCCTAGGATAACCCTTGATTTAATGGTTACAGAGCGGCTCTCTCTGTCTCTCTCTCTCTCTCTCAATACCTGGGTATTGGTTCTTAAAGTTATGATCCTTGGCCCACCCCAGGTATGCCTGAGATCTTCTCAGGGACCCTACAAGGTTGAAACTAATTTCAGAATAATACTAAAATGTTATTTGTCTATTAAGCTACTCTTCTCTTCACAACTACAAATCTGTGTGGCTGGATTTTCTTCATATTCTTCAAACCAGATTGAGTATAGAAATAGATATAAGAACCAAGCTCTTTTCTATTAGGCCAGATAATAAAGAGATTTGTAAAAATATATTTAAAAATATGAAAATGATGTCACTCTTCTCATAACTTTTTGGTTTTGGAAAATATAATAATTTTTCATAAAAATGTGTTATTTCTGTTAACATAGTTTTTAATCAGTTTTACTAGTATCATTTAAAAAGGAATATTTTTAAAATGCATCCATTTTAATTTTTTAAATGTAAAAATTAATATTTTATTTTTCTCAGTTACATGTAAAAACAATTTTTAATATTCATTTACAATTTTTTTGAGTTCCAAATTCTCTCCCTTCCCCCATCCCAATAAGAGAAGGTAAGCAATTTGATATAGGTTATATGTGTGCAGTCATGCAAAACATTTCTATATTAATCATGTTGTCAAAGAAAATGCAGAACAAAAAAAAAACACCCAAGAAAAATTTAAAAAGTTTAAAAAAATCTATGCTTTGATCTGTATTCAGACTCCATTAGTTTTTTCTCAGGAGATGGATAGCATTTTTCATTATACATCTTTCAGAATTACCTTGGATAATTATATTGCTGAGAATAGCTAAGTCATTCACAGTTAAACATTGTACAATATTGCTGTAACTGTGCATGTGTATGATGTCTTCCAGGTTCTGCTCACTTCACTTTGCATCAGTTCATGTAAGTCTTTCCAGGTTTTTCTGAGAGCATCCTGGTTGTCATTTCTTATAACACAATAGTAGTATTCCATTACAGTCTTATACAACAACTTGTTCAGCCATTCCCCAATTAATGGGCATCCCCTCAATTTCTAATTCTTTACCACCACAAAAAAGGCTGCTATATATATATATATATATTTTTTTCTTTTTGGAGGGCAATTGGGGTTAAGTAACTTGCCCAAGGTCACACGGCTAGGTTTTTGTTTGTGTGTGCGTTAAATGTTTGAGGCCGGAACCGAACTCAGGTCCTTCTGACTCCAGGGCCGGCACTCTACTCACTGCGCCACCTAGCTGCCCTATAAATATTTTTGTACATATAGGTCCTTTCCCTTTTTTAAAAAATCTCTTTAGTATACAGATATAATAGAAGCACTGCTGGGTCAAAGGGTGTGCATGGTTTTATAGCCCTTGGGGCATAGTTCCAAATCGCTCTCCAGAATGGTTCCATCCATTCACAAGTCCTCCAACAGTGAATTAGTGTTTCAATTTTCATACATCTACTTCAACATTTGTCATTTCCTTTTCTGTCATATTATGCATTCCGATAGCTCTGATGTGGTACTTCAGAGTTGTTTTAATTTGCATTTCTCTAATCAAAGTGATTTAGAACATTTTTTGATAGGATTGTAGATAGCTTTGATTTCTTCCTCTGAAAACTGCCTGTTCATATCCTTTGACCATTTATCAATTGGAGTATGACTTGTGATCTTATAAATTTGATTCAGTTCTCTATATATTAGAGAAATTACACCTGTATTAGAGAAATGTGTTGTAAAATGTTTTCACAGTTATGATTACTGTGTATTTCCTTCCATTCTATGTTTCTCCCTGTTTGTTCTACTCTCTCCTTTCACCCTGTCCATTCTCAAAAGAGTTTTGCTTCTGACTACGACCCCCCTAATTCACCCTCCTTTTTATCAGTACCCCACTTTTCTTATCCTCATCCCCTCCTTTTCTATAAGGTAAGATAGATTTCTACACATAGCTGAGTATGTAGGTTATTGCCTCTTTGAGTCAATTCCAATGAAAGTAAGGTTTAAGCACTTCCCCCTCTTCATCTCTTCCCTCTTCCCCTCCAATGTAAAAACTCTTTCACACCTCTTTATGTGAAATAATTTACCCCATTCTACCTCTCCCTTTCTTCTTCTCCCAAATGTATCCTTCTTTCTCATCCCTTAATTTTATAATTTTTAGATATAATATCATATTCAACTCACAACTGTGTCCTCTGTCTATGTATATTCCTTCTAATTGTTCTAATGATAAAGTTCTTAGGAGTCACAAATATTATCTTCCCATGTAGGATTGCAAACAGTTTAACCTTATTGAATTCCTGTTTACCTTTTTATATTTCTCTTGAGTCTTGTATTTGAATGTCAAGTTTTTCAACTCTGATCTTTTCATCAGAAATGCTAGATAGTCCTCTATTTAATTGAATATTCATTTTTCCCCTGAAGGATTATGCTCAGTTTTGGTGATTCTTGGTTGTAATTCTAGCTCCTTTGACCTCCAGAATATCATAATCCAAGCTCCAGTCCTGTAAGGTAGAAGCTGCTAAATTTTGTGTTATCCTGACTGTGGTTCCATGATATTTGAATTTTTTTTTGCTGCTTACAGTATTTTCTCCTTGACCTGGGAGCTCTGGAATTTGGCTATAATATTCCTAGGAATTTTTATTTTGGGGTCTCTTTCAGGAGGCAATCGGTGGGTTCTTTACATTTCTATTTTCCCCTCTGGTTCTAGAATATCAGAGCAGTTTTCCTTAATAATTTCTTGAAAGATGGTGTCTAGGCTCTTTTTTTAATCATGGCTTTCAGGTGGCTCAATAATTCTTAAATAATCTCTCCTGGTTCCGTTTTCCAGGTCAGTTGTTTTTCCAGTAAGATATTTCACATTTTCTTCTATTTTTTATTCTTTTGATTTTGTTTTATTGTTTCTTTTCTTTTCTTTTCTTTGCCTTTTTTTTTTTTTTGCTTTTTGGAGGGCAATTGGAATTAAGTGACTTGTCCAAGGTCACATGGCTAGTTTTTGTGTTAAGTGTCTGAAGTCAGATTTGAACTCAGGTCCTCATGACTCCAGGGCCAGTGCCCTATTCACTTTGCCCCTGTTTTATTGTTTCTTAATGTCTTATGGAGTCATTAGCCTCCACTTGCCCAATTACAATTTTTAAGAAATTATTGTTTTCAGTGAGCTTTTGTACCTCCTTTTCCATTTGGCATTTCTACTTTATAAGACATTCTTTTATCCAGTGAATTTTTTGTCTAGACTTTTCCATGTGGCCAATTCTGCTTCTTAAAGAGTTCTTCTCTTCAATGAATTTTTGTATATCTTTTCCCATTTAGCCAATTTTGCTTTTAAAGGAACTCTTCAGTGGATTTTTGTGCAGCTTTTACCATTTGGAGCCAGCTAGGTGCCACAGTAGATAGAGCCCTGACCTTTAAATCAGGAAGACTCCCATTTCCAAGTTCAAATCTGACCTCAGACATTAACTATGTGACCCTGGACAAGTCTCTTAACCCTGTTTGCCCCAGTTCCTCATCTGTAAAATGAACTGGAGAAGGAAACAGCAAACCCTTATACCTGGAATGCCTTTGCTACTTTGTTATCTTTGCATCCTGGATTCTGTGGCTTCCCTTGCATCTTGGTCACAATTCCTCCTTTTACAGGAAACCTCCCCCCACCTCCCTTAATGTTAGTGTCTTCATCTGTTATTTTTAAAGAAATTTATTCTGTATATAGCTTTTCTGTATCTAGTTGTTTGCATGTTGTCTTCCCCATTAGATTGGAAGCTCCTTGAGGGCAAGGACCGTCTTTTCTCTTCCTTTGTATCCCTGGTTCTTAGAAGAGTGCTTGGTATATAAATAGGTACTTAACAAAGGCTGGTTGACTGACTGACTGATTGACTTACCCCAGAAGGTTAGTGTAAGAATCAAATGAGGTAATGTAGGAAAAGCACCTTGTGAAACATAAAATGCTATATACATGTCAGTCGTTATTCTTTGTTGTTCCTCTTGCTCTTCCTCCTATCCTCCCCTCCCCCCCAAAGAACTTTCTTGCCCTTAACATTTGTCTGCATCTTCAGTGCCTTCTGAGATGCAGCATTCCTGACTTCATTCTGACAGGATGACACCACATTTTTGTATTTTCCCTCTACTACCAGACCTTGCTTCTATTTTGCACATATCTTTAAAAAATTTAAGTCAATTGATGAGTTCCTTTGGTATTCACATTAGTGCCTTTAGACAACTTTTCCTCCCCTGTTTTCTTTTGCAGTGGAATATATTTTTGTTTGTAGCATTAGAATTCCATTTTCAAGAACTGCTTGTCTCTCTGTATTATTTTAGGCCACGTCATTCTACCTATCATTCTCTTAACATTTTGAAATCTGTTCTCCAAAAACTGAGGCTGTTTCTTCAGTTTATAACTGACTGACTTGATCTATCATGAACCCTTGATCCGTGGTAATTTACCCCAACTGCCCCCACAAGGATCTTGAAATGACTATTTAAACAACTATTTAAGCAATTATCTCAACCCTTTGAGCCTGGGGCCTGGGTCTCAATGGAGACTTTAGGTATGAAGTGTTAGTGCCATGGGTACCTTTATTCTCTCCTCCACCAGCAGCAGATGTTGAGAGGAGCTGCTCACCTGATGTGGATTATTTAAAAACAACAACCTTCTTCCAAGATGTCATTTCTTTTAACAAGGGCAGACAAGCTTCTTTTTCTTCATCTCAGGGGAAATGATTTTGGGAGGTGCGAGAGGGTAATTGCTAGTGAAAACAGAAGATTCAGGCTTCTGTAACTCGGGATTGTGGGAGTTAACATCATTCTGTACGTGCTCCTTGCTCAGGAACCCTGTGGTTTGACTGCTGTCATCATGTTTTCCTACAGAGCATACACTTGGAAAGCCAGATTCTTACCTCCTGAGTTTCTAGGCACCTGGCAGCCAAGGCCAGAATTTTGCCAGGAGCATGACAGAGAAGGCACATCTTCCCAGGACTGAGTCGTCTCCAGCATAGTTTACCCCATGTCCTTCTGAGGATGTAAATGTGCCTGGGGCCAAACTGAAGAAGGTCTGTAAAGAAGAATCTTCATTTCTTTTGCTCCCTTCAGCAGAGTTTGCTGGAATTTAGCTCTCTGAAGAACAGAAGTTTCAAGAAATTTTATGGCAGACATGAGTTTCTCAATATTCGTTGAGCCTTCTTGTTTCTCATCTGTTTTCTTTCTTAGGACTGTATTTTAGTAGGTTCTACTGGCATTTCCCAAGAGGTACCTGAGTAGGAAGAAGAAGAAGGTATGAGATGGGGAGGGATCTAAATCTGTTAATTATTTTATTTATTTTTTATGTGAAATCATCTTTTTATTATATTATGTTGGGGAAATGCTTGTTTTATTCCATAAATTAAAATAAAACAAAAATTAAAAAAATACACACATGACATAAAATTTCAGTTTTATGTATCATCCTTTAGACTTAAGTACTCCAAGCCCTGTTCATCACTAGCATCATTGCATGCATGAAATATATAAGTCATTGCCTTGTTCATGCCTCAGGGCCTTTGTAGGAAAAAAAAGTCAATGTTCCCTTTGAGTGACTAATCTGTCCCTAACAGTATTCTTTTTTAAAAATGTATTTATTTATTTTTAGTTTTTAACATTAGCTTTTATAAGATTTTGAGTTCTAAATCCCACTCCCCCTCTCTCCTCTCCCCAAAATGATATGCAATCTAATATAGGCCATACATGTATGAGCATATTAAACATATAGCCACATTATTCATATTGTGAAAGAAGAATCACAACAAAGGGAAAAACAAGGAAAAAAAGGGAGAAGAGTATGCTTTGATCTGTATTCAGACGCTATAGTTCTTTCTCTGTAAATGGACAGCATTTTCCATCATGAGTCTTTTTGAATTATCTTGGATCATTGTATTTCTGAGAAGAGCTAAGTCTATCATAGTTGATCATCACACAATGTTGCTGCCACTGTGCACAATGTTCTCCTGGTTCTGCTCATTTCACTCAACATCAGTTCATGTGAGTTTTTCTAGGTTTACTGAAATCTGCCTGCTCATCATTTCTTGTAGAACAATAGTATTCCATTACATTCATATATGACAACTTGTTCAGCTGTTTCTCAATTGATAGGCCTCCCCTCAATTTCCAATGCTTTGCTACCACAAAAAGAGCTGCTATAAATATTTTTGTACAAGTGGGTCCTTTTCCATTTTCTATGATCTCTTTGGGATACAGGCCTCCTAGAGGCACTGATGGGTCAAAGGGTATGCACAGTTTTATAGCCCAACCCTTTGGGCATAGTTCTAAATTGCTATTCAGAATGGCTAGATCAGTTCACAATTCAACCAACCATTCATTAGTGTTAACTGACCTTGTTTCTTAAGAATTTTATCTACTTCTTCTGCTGTTAGGGGTTGTGAGTCACAGTATTGTGCTCTTTGTTTCTATTTCTAATGTATTCAAGCAGACCGATATTTAATGTCTATTATGTATAACGTATATATCATTCTAATGTATGTTAGAAAGGCACCATAACATATAAATAGAGAGCAGGACTGAAAACTAGGAAAACCCCAGAAAATATGGGTTTAAGTCCTGTCACATCCTGGCTGTATGACCCTGGGCAAGTTACTTAAACTTCTCAGTTCTCTAGGCAACTCTCTAAGGCCCTAAGTTACAGAGAAGATGCACCTATATTAGAAGAGTTTCCTTATCCAGTTCTCAACATCAATGAAACCACAAATTCAGTATCTATCCTATGTCTATGACACAGCTCAAGTTGTTTACAATTCCCATGCCTAGGGAACTGATTATATATATGGGAGCCAGAGGAATAGGTAGGAGCAACAAGGACTCAGGGCTTCTGAGTCTGAGTGACCTGAGGAATGATTGAACCATTAACATAAATAGGAAAGTTAGGAAGAGAAGTGGTTTTTGGAGGAGAAAGAATGAACTCACTTTTAAATATGTTGAGATTGAGATTATTCAGAGGATATACAGGTGGTTTTAATGTCCAGGAGGTGCCTGGAAATTTGAGTCTGGAGCCCTGGACAGCGATGAGGGCTGGAGATCCAGATTTGGGAATCATTAGCACGGGTGGTGATGGTTAAAGGCTTTCAAGGCTTTCAAATGGGAGGTTCACAAGTAGGAGGGTATTGGTATTCTTGAGAAGAGAGGAACAGAATCTGGGAGGGGGTTGGCTATATTGAGGGGACAGGAGGCAGAAGAAGAGTCAACAAATGAGAACACAGAGAGAGAGAGACAGAGACAGAGCTAGAGATAGGAGCAAAACCAGGAGGAGACATTATCTGGAAGGAGGGGGTGATCAGTGTTACATGGTATAGAGTCAAGAAGAACATATACTAAGAAAATGTCATTGGACTTGGCAATTAGTAGAACACATGAAATGAAATGAAAGAACACTTCTATTAGCAGAGTGGGGATGGGAATCAGATTGAGAAGAGCTGAGGGTTGAGGATGGCGAGCATGTAGGGGCAGGGAAGTACTTTTGCAACAAGCTTGTCAGTGCAAGAGAAGAGAGAGATGGAATCACTAAAGCATCACTAAAGTACTTGAGCTTGCTTATAGACAAGGGATTAACGAACCAGAGCATTCCCTCCCATTTGCACAACACTATGAACTGGGGTTGTTATAGGACCAGTTTTTATCAGCCCCCCATATAGATTAATTTATTTCTTTATTGAAAGGGCCAGGAAACTGTCCCTAAGACTTGATTGACTCAGGGGCCCACAAGTTAAACTGAGTCTTTCTTGATGTAACTTCAGGCTGTATGTGATTTCATGTATATTTAAGGGCATAAAAACACCCGCCCGAATCAAGTCAGGACCCTTTAGATTTGACAAGGTACTCGGGACTCTCACCCTATCCTGCCCTCCTTTTGTTACCTGTTAAATGATGGCTCAATGAGTCATTTTATTCTAATATCAGGCCTAAGCTACTCAGGCACCAGCCCGAGTCAGGCCCAGGTGGTTATAGGTCTCCTGACAGCCTAGAATCTCAAATCCTGCCTTACTCTCACAAATCCTTGTGATTTGATTGTATTCCTGCTTGTGTGAAAGAAGATCAGCATGGGAGAACGGAAAGAGTAATCAAAAACAAAGTCAGGGGAGGTAAGGTGGGACCCTTTAGCTGCCCTGTGCTGAATGCTTCTTTGGATAGATAAGGCAGGAAAACTTCTAATGCCAATTTCACCTCTCATAGTGAAATTCTTGGTGGTTCTGGCAATGAAATAATGCATATGCACTACTCAGGCCTGTGATGTCAGTAGGTAGCTTTGGTACCTACTGACCATATTGGTCTGGAGAAGAAGACAGACTTGGGTTAGCCTTTAATTGTTTAAGATTGTAATAATAACACTTTTACATCTATCTACTTATCTATCTCTGAACTCTCTGTGTATATGTACACACATGTGAATATATGTATATGTGCATATAACATATGCATATGTCTACATACATACATATATATGTATATCTACCTATCCATCTATCTTCCTATCTATCTTCCTTCTTTCCTATCTGTCTATCTATCTATCTATCATCTATCTATCTATCTATCTATCTATCTATCTATCTATCTATCTATCTATCTATCTATCTTCTGGTAAGAAAATCCCTCCACCAGTGCCAATCAGCATCTGTTTTATAACTTCTTGTCTTAGAAAGTTGCTTGGATCATAGGAAGATTCAGTGACTTGCCTAATATTTATGTCAGAGCCAGTATACGTCAGAGGCAAATCTGGCACTCAGGTCTTATGGATTTTGAGGACAGCTCTTTAGTTATTACCATGATGCCTTCCCAGTTTAGAGATAAGGAAAAGGAAACTCAGAAAAATTAATTGACTTGCCTCATGGTGGTCATTCAGCTAGTAACTAATTATTTATTGGATAATAATAATAGTTAGCATTTAAGGTTTCCAAAGCACTTTACAGATATTATCTCATTTTATCCTTTTAGCAACTCTGGGAGGTAGGTGCTAGTATTTCCCCCATTTTATAGACAAGGAAACTGAGGTAGACAGAGTTTAAGTGATTTACCCAAGATCATACATATTTGAAACTGGATTTTGAATTCAGGTTTTTCTGACACCAAGTTTAGCCCTCAATCCACTGTACCACGTAGCTACCTACCTGTTGGAGCCCATTTTAAATTCAACTCTAAGCTTAGAATACTCTTTCTAACATAATTCCTCTCCCAAGCACCAGGGTCCATTCATGATCATGGTTGTTAATCATTCTATATAGAACCATCCCTGCATTAAGTCAATGTGTAAGAGACCTCAGAAAAGGGAGCTGAATCCCTTGAACATACATCATTAATCTAACTTAGAACCAAGGTGACTGGTATCTCTAAGAAAACTATTCTTAGTATGTATATGTGCATATAACAAAGTTTTCTAACTTTGTTCTCTTGCTATCTTGCCCTTGTGGCAGGGTGCCTAAGGGCCCTTAATTCAGCCCTTTTGATATTACTCTGTGTTCTCTCCTCTCCCACTGGCTTACCTATCTCCCTTCTGGCTACATCCTCTGGTTCACTCACAGGGCTAAAAAGACTTCCAAAGGTTGTCACAGAGCAAGGGAGAGGAGCTCCAGACAGGAAGCTTTACACCCACTCCTGGCTGGACACACATGAGACCTCATTACACCATGAAGCCAGGGATTCAAGCTGCTGAAAGCTCAGCGCCCCTTGTGTTAACAACATTCTTTCCAGTGTGTGTGTGTATGTGTGTGTGTGTGTGTGTGTGTGTGTGTGTGTGTGATATTCTGGAGGGTCCAATTTGCTTTCTGGAGGCTGGTAGGCAGGGAAAGAGTGAATGGAGGTTAGAAAGGAAAGACAGTACTAATGTTTGTGTCTTTACTGAATTCCAGGGTAGCAGTGAAAAACTTCAGAGGAATACAAGAAAGCACATTGGACACCTCAATTATCTCTTTTGCTTCCATCTTATATACCTCTATTTTAACCTAAGGAGTCAATTCATTATTTACTCAGCTGTAGCAGCCAGTTCTCCATTATTTGTAGTGAGATCTTTATAGTAAATCAGCTCTCCCTGGTTCACTCCCCTAACCTCTGAATAAGCTGTTGAAGTGTGTGGATATAGGTGATGGGCATATGAAAAGAGGTGGCAGGTAGGTGCCACAGTGGATAGAGTGTTGGGTCTGAAGCAGGGAAGACTCTTCTTCCTGAGTTCAAATCTGGCCTCAGACACTGGTTAGCTGTGTGACTCTGGCAAGTCGTTTAATGCTGTTTGCCTCAGTTTCTCATCTGTTAAATGAGCTGGAGAAGGAAATGGCAGTGTATTTGTCAAGAAAAAGGGGCCACTACAAGTTGGATGTGACTGAATAACAATGAGGTGCAAGGAAAAGGGGATGGAAGAGCCATGATCTGTGGTTCTCTACAAGTTGGATAAACAGTGCATGATGTAACAAAAGTGTTTCAGTGACTTGGTTTCTTCTGCCAATACCTTTTCCCCTCCCCACTGGTGGCATGGAGATCAGAGTAGAGAGTCATGTTTAGGAAAGGGGGAAAGGAAGAAGGAAATAAGAATGTATAAAGAGCCTACTATGTGCCAGGCTCTATGTTAGGCACTTTACAAATATCTCATTTGACTCTCACAGCAACCCTGCAAGGTAGATGCTATTATTATCCCCTTTTTACATAGAGGAAACGGAGGCACACAAAGATTAAGTGACTTATCCAGGGTCACGCAGTGTCTGAGGCTGGATTTGAACTCAGGTCTTCCCAACCCCAGATTTAGTGGTCTATCCACTTTGACACCTAGCTGCCTCCAGGGGAAGAACAATTAGTCTAGTTGGAATACCTTGTGGGAGGTGTGAGGGAGAGTAATGACATATGTAATGTGTGTAAGCACACACTAGCAGGCTGAAGCCTGGTGTTTAAGGGTTTTCAATGCCAGAAGACTTTGCATTCTGTTATAGGGGTGATTGGTCATATTCATGCTTTAGTAATATTTTGGCAACTGTGTTGATAGTGACTTAAATAGGGGAGGGACTTGAGGTTGAGGGACCAATTGGGAGGTTCTTAGGAAACTCCAGGTAAGACATAATGAAGGCCTGAAATAGGGTATCAACTATGTGAATGAAGGATATGGATATGAGATGACGGGGAGATGCAGTGGATAAGACCTGGCAATTTATTAGATGTGGGGGGAGAGGGAGGAGGGCAAGGAATACTGAAGTCTGGAGAATGGCTGCACGGCTGCAAACCTGGGTGACTAGAAGAGTGGGCACCTCAATAGAAAAAGCAAGCAAGCAAGGAAGGTCTGGGGGGAAATAATGGATTCTCTTTTGAACAGGAGACCTGGCCTTTCTTTTACCAGGTTTCAAATGAAACTGAATAGGAAATAGGGGGAGAGGGGTGAGGGACAATCAGGACTGGGATGCCTATGTTACTACTGGAAGTTGGCTGGGTAAGGCTCCCGATGACTCAAGGACTACCCCCTTGGCCAGTGCAGAAGTGATTTCCTGAAATGTTCTTTGTATATATTGGGCCTAGACTTTTCTTGTGAATAAAGTGTGTATAATAGACACTAAGCCTCAATTACCTGAACCAGTGGAGGGCACAACTACCTCCAAATACCACTTAGATTGGGTGTTATAATGTATTGCATGTCCTACCAACCACCTCCCAACAGATTTACCCTATTGGCACAAATTTAAGACATCTGTGAGTTTTTTTCTCCCGTATTTTTTTTTAAAAAAGCTTACTTTCCAAAGAACATCATTTAAAAAAATTCTGAAAATATATTCAGTAACATATAATACAAACACAACTCTGTTTTCCATTTCCAAATAGGAATCAAGCCCACAGGTAATTTACAACTTTATTTTGGTTCTTTACAGAATGTCACTATTATGCTTAATCCCATAGTTAAGAGGTAATTTAACATGGCCCTGTCTTTGGCCTCTATCCCCAGGGACCTAGTTACCAGGAGCACCAGGAAGATAATAACTCACTAATTTCACCTACAATGCCGTCCAGTCCATGACCTCTGAGGGCAGTGCTATTGACTTCAATATAATGCCAATGGGCTTCTCCCTGACCATGACACTAACAAGGAGCCAGGCCTGACTCTGCTCTTCTCCCTTTTTATCTGTTCTGTGGAAGCATCAATGAACATTGAAGTGCCCCCAAAGCAGGATGCAGAAGGACAGAAGTAGAACAGAAGCCCCAAACAATTCTCCAACCCGACAAACATATTAAGAACAGAATGGAGATCCTTTTTTAAAAAAATTAATAACAGTTTATTGGCAGTACACAAACTGATTAGTGGAATACACATATAAGACACACATCATGATTCAGTATCATCTCAAGTCTTGGCTTAGGGTGTGTAATGGGACCTTCTTTCTTCTCACCCACAATGTGGGGAGACTTCACCTAAAAGAAGACAAAGCAGCTGGCCTTAGGACCTTGATGTAGCTTTTCTGCATCTACAGGCCTAAAAAGCCTCAGGGACATGGAATCTAGACTCCTTGAACTTGATGGGTTTCTGAAGCCCTCGGGTCATAATCCTCTGCTCTGCTGACCAGACATGTTTCCATATGGTGATTAAGGGGGATCCCATGCATAACAACCAACTGCCACTGTGTTTTTGCTGTATATCTTTTCTCCATTAGGTAAAGTCGGGGGAAAAAGCAAACCTCATTTTGTTCATTGACTTGTGAATACCTGATTTCCTCCCAATATTGAGCTAGAGTTAAGAGGATGCTGGCATTAGGGCCACCTCAGATAAGTAGATTACTGAGGAAGGAGAGCTGCACAAGAATGCAACTGAATTCTAGGCAACTGGTTTGGCTCTGACTGCAGCTGACTTGTTGTCAATGGCCCACAGATGTTGGGAGGTTCTGGGGGTTTATATAGAGGTAGACAAAGGGAGCCTGATTATATTCAAAGAGCAAGATAGTGCATTTTAACCATCTACCAGTTATGGCTGCTAGACACAAAGCTCTCAGCTATAGAATGCTACTAGGTTTGGCTGAATAAGCATTTCATCAAAGACTTGTCATGTTCCTTACTTAGAGACTATTTTGGCACTTGCCTTTTCCCCATAAATGCACATTTGGGTTGGCTCTTTTCTGTCATGGTAATGACTTTCTGATGGAAATGAGGACTCAAAACCCAAATGGATTAGATCATGATGTGGAGTCCTCAGGTCTCTGTAGAGTCCAGAGGGAATAGTTTTACTTTGTTAAAATTGTCCTCATATGATGGCAGGATGTCAAAGCTTTTAAAGCTGAAAGCACTGCTCTTATTTGCTGGAGAGGAAATGTAATCTTCTGAGGTATTGCCTTTCAGTGAATGGATAACTTTTATAACCCACTTCTCAAGGAAGAATTGACCCTTTCTCCATTAATCTCTCAGGATTATAGCTTTCAATTGGAACAATGTACATTTAATTTTCTTTTTTATGAGGCAACACATTGATGGATCTTGGTGATCTGCATTCAACCAACAGAGGAAGAAAAAACATTAAGCAATTATCAGAATTCTTCTAACCACTGGATGGGGCTTTAATAATTAAATGATGGTTGCTGCAAAAACTTATACTAGAACCTTGTCAGTGATTTCAAGTTTGAACAGGCAAACAGAACAGGTTCAAATGGCCTCCTCAGGAACAGAATTGCTGCTAATGATATAAAAGGAAGTAAAGATGAAACCCCCCCCCCAAAAAAAACCCAAAACCCACAACTAAGAACAGGGCCATGATCTGTAAGCTTCTTGCGTGACATTGCATGTCAGCAGGATGCATTAGGATGGCTGTGAACAACCACACCAAGAATGATAGGGAATAAAGTCAACCCTATTATTAGACAATCTCTTAGGTGACCTTGGTGGTAGGTGCTGGCAAAGGCACAGTTCTAAACAGGGCCAGTTTGATAGAAATGTTTTAATAAAGTAGGAACCCAAAAGCACTTTGTGAAGTTGCTCTCTACAGGCGGCTTCTTAATGGTTGCATCTTATCTCCTAGAAAGGAAAACATTCCCTGTCTCTCAGGCTGGCAAACAACAGCGAACTTGCAAAGTAGGCAGAAACCGGGCCTAGGAAATGGCAGTGATCGCAGGAGCCCTTTGTTTCTCCCATGGAGGCACAGTTGCAAGCTAATGAAGAAACTGCAGTATTTCATTTGAGTTCCAGCAGTTATTTCCTTGACCCGCAGCAAAGTTTGCCTTTTAATATAAAACCTTTTCTGCATCAGGAAGCATCTTAAAATGCATTAACTTCCTGACCCCAGATTTTTCTGCCCTGTCTTCTCAGCTAACTCTAATGCTTTGTTCACAGAGTGCCCTTGAGGCACTTGTTTCAGGGAACTCTGCTTGGCTGCCATGTTTACCCACAATTCTAGCTGGGCCATTGGGTCAAAAGAAAGGTGGTGCAAACTTATCTAGCCACAAAATGTCCTAAATAGACTTCTGCGGACTATTTTAAAGCTCATTTTCGTACATGCTTCTTAAATTATGAATTGAACATTGCAAAAGAAATTGGCTATTTGTGGTATGGTGGGAAAGCACTGTATTTAGAACTGAAGGACCTGGGTTAGAATCCCTATCTTGTCAAATTACTACATGTGTGACCTTGTACAATTTACTTAACCATGTAAAATTGAAGGGCTGGACCAGGTGACATGAAGTCACATCTAACTCTAAATCCTTAAGCTTATGATTCTTTCTTAGGTTATATCTTGTATAAAGCAAGATACATTTCTTTAAAAGTGTATAAATCTAGTAAAGTTTCAAGTACACTTGTGGATACCATGGTGCAAAGAAAATTTGCAGGGACTGCAATGGGAATAATCACCCCCAATTTAACTCCTTTGTAAGATCTGAAATGTCTCTATTAATTTTAAAGTGGAATAAAATGGACTTTTTTGTTATAATTCATGGTTATCTTTCCTGATAATTGTTTTTCACATTTTGAGTATTTTAGTGATTTTTCTCTTTAGTGGGGGGAACAGCTGTCTCAGTAGGAGCCCCAAAGCATTAGCTGTTGTGGTTTTTTTTAAAGGGCCTGGGTAACTCCCTGAAACACAGTTCGATCAAATGAGGTAAAATTAATAAAGCTTGTTTCTCTACAGCTGTATTTTCCAAACTGTTCTGTGGAATCCTTGGCTTCTATGTATTGTGAATAGGATTTCTGTGAGAAATTTTCATTACTAGTACTGTTTTTCCACTCCAAAATAATAAAACTATATATCAAAATGTTCTTATAATATCAGTTTTTCAGTATGAATGATAGTGCTTTAAAGTTTGCAAAGCATTGTACAAACATTATCTCTTTTTGTCCTCATAACTACCCTGGGAGTTATGTGCTATTATTATCCTAATTTAACAGATGAAGAAATTGAAGCTGAGAGGTTAAATGACTTGTTCAAGGTCACACAGCTACTAAATGTCTGATGTAGGATTTGAACTCAGGTCTTCCTGACTCCAGGTCCAACAGTCCATCCACAATGGCATCTACCTTGTATGAAAACAGCCTCGAATCCCTCTATTTTGTTATTACATTTCATTGGCCCTTTCTATCCTAATAGGAAATCTTCATCATCAACCTCCATGTCCCCAAGTAGCACTTATGGGTTCAAGTTTCACCATGTCCAAATTAATTTGAGGATTCCCATTCTGCAGATATTGGCTATTATTAAGCCATGAAAAGGTTGCTTATTTTTTTTATCGAATCAGCTTAACAAATTGAAAAAACAAACAAAAAACTCCAAGCCCCTATTTCTTGTTACTCCTACCAAGGTCTCTAACATCAGAATATAGCTTTTTAAGTTATGCAGTACTGAGGTAGCAATATAACACTGTAGGAATTTAAAGTCTCATCAATTACTTTAAGAAGTAATGCTTTAGGGGTGGCTAGGTGGCTCAGTGAATAGAGCACAGGCCCTGGAGTCTGGAGAACCTGAGTGCTAATCCAGCCTCAGGCATTTAACACAAAAACTAACCATGTGACTTTGGGCAAGTCACTTGACCCCAATTGCCCTCCAAAAAAAAAAAAAAAGTAATGATTTAAGGAAATGTCCGACATGAGCAGCAACTGAGCAAAGGGGGACATACCTGATGTCATTAAAGGCCAACAAAGGGGTTCTAATGAACCCATTTGGATAATAACTGAAAAGTCTTACTTCTTATAAACCAAAAATAGTGAGGTAATACTTGCTCACAAAATGAATATTGCTCTAACGAAGAAAAAAGTTATAATAATTTTAGTTCTGTTTTTAACAGCTTTCAAATGATGCTCTGTGCACAAAGCAATATGTACCGTGCTTATATGGAAAAGTGGCTCTGGCTGAGTAACTTAACAGTTTATGAGTCCCAGCTCGAATTTCTCTTCAAAAGCTCAATTCTCCATGTCACTGAGACTGCTGTAGGAAAAGACGAAAAACTCTACCTTTAATTAACAAAATTCATTTATTCTTGTATCTCGGAAAAGAAGCTGACTCACTTATTCAAATTTCGATTTTGCAGTATCTAGTGTTTCGCAGGGTATTTTTTCTTCCTGTTTTTCTTCTTCATTGGCCATTTCAATTCAATTTAGTATTCATATATTAAGTATCTATTATGTGCCAAACACTGTGTTAGGAAGGCAAAAATGAAGTCCTTGCACTCAAGTAGATTACGCTTTCCCTCCTCAGTAGCTGGCCAGATTTTAGGTCTGTTCATTAGCACCGTCTCAAATACGTGAGAAAATTCAGTTCTCTAATTTTGGTCATTTCCTGGCAGTAGGTAGTTTGGAAGGAGAAACAGCTGGTTAAGATGAAATTTCTAGGTTACTTTGGAGTACTGGTCTCATTAACATGCATGACCATTTCCTTGCTTATAAAACCTATAGTCAACTTTCAAGCACAAAAATCAGCTGAGATAGAAAGTGTTCTGCTTCAAACTTGTGCAGTCATTCTAAGAGCCTAAATCTCCTGCTGATACTGTCATTCTCTTGCTTGGAAACCTACAGCAGCCCACTGCTAAGATAAAGATGCTCGTTTAGCATTTAAAGCTCCATCTTATCTATCCAATGCACTCTTTGTTCAGCAGAACCAGTGACTATTCCCTGTTCTTGTCCAGTACCTTCCCCCCTCCACTCATCTGCATAACCTATCCATTAAGGGACACTGACTTGTTCCACAGTTCTGCCTGTTCTGACTTTTCTGTCCCTTAAAGGCCCAGCTAAGGTGGCACCTCCTTAAGAAATCTTATTAGATTCCCCTGGCTGAAAGTGATAGCTCCCTTGTATCATTCTGGGTTTTCACCTTTATATCCTCAAGCATATAGATAGGTGCTTAATACATGTTTTGACTTGAATTTGCTGATTGTGGGAAAAATTCAAATTCAAGATACCTTATTCTTAGTCTATCATTGCTTCTGGAAGAACATTGTTTCCCCTGCTTATAAAACTGGGGCATCTGGAGACCTTGGTTGTTAGGGTTGTGACTGTGACAAGGACCCCCCTGTACAATATGAGACAAGTACAGTTTTTCAAGTGCTAGCCTTTCATAGTGAAGAAATTGGGCCCATGTAACAACCTGTAATAAAGCCCATGAGGAAAGGTTGCTAAAAGCAAGGGTGATTTAATTGAATGTAATTAGGTACAGGGATAGGTGGGATTGTTTTCTGTTCTCCCAAGTAAGGGAATTCAGCTTCCACGCAGAAACTAAAAATTAAGCAGAAATCTTATACAGCAAAAATACTCATGGTTAGCTTCTGGAAGGGGCTTGCTGAACTCTAATGAGATAATACTTATAAAAAACGGCTCAGGAATGTAGGTTTACATTGACATTTTTCAAGAATATTTGGGAACTGGCAACTCCTTTCTAATGAAATTAATATTTTCAATCACTTCACTTCTTTGATGCAAAGTTCCAAAGGTTTACTACTTCAGGAAGGCACTTTCAGGTATGAATGACTGCCCTGCTCACCCCCACCAGCCCCCCCACCTCAGTCATTGGTCTGAACTGAAACTGCTTGAGTTACAAGGATCAGGCAGAGAGTTCCTTTCTATTCTTAGAATGATTTCTTGGAAGTGTTTTCCCTTTGGGTTTCTTTTATAGGCATAGTCACAAAATATGTATACACCTGTATTAATCTGTGATCAAACAATACACTTCCGTGATTTGCTTGCTTTGTTTCTGGGGCACAAATTAACCACATAAAAATTTAGAACTTATGCTTGACTGAATTTGGTGGCAGAGCTCTCAAGGTAACAAACAGACCTACCATGAGTTCAGGCCTGGTGTGTCAGGTCTAAAGGAAGGAAGAAGTGAACGGTATATGGTTTCATATTATGGGAGTCAAAGTTCTGAGTCCTTGGGGATAGCCTCTCTCCTTCATGGCATTCTTACATTCAACTTTTTCTTGAAGAATTTCAACAAAGGTGCATTAGATGAAACCACTCATTATTAAAATGATCTGGAGTTTTGGGGCTTTAAGATTCATTAGCACAACAGGGTAAATTGCTAGACACTGTTCTTATATGACTATTATGCTTTGTTACAAATTAGCTAAGTAGAATCTACATAAAATGATTGAAGCCAAGTTGTTAGATCTAGCTTCTTGGGAGCAGGAGTGGGGGAGAGAGAGAGAAATAGTTTGCCTATGACACAAGTAGTTAAATTAAAACACAACAAAACTTCAGAATACATGAAATTCTTAATAGTTTTTCAGGGAAAACAAAGCATTAAATGAAAAAATATCATGAGGCATAATTCTTTGATGTCAACCAGGCATGAAAATGTTGAACTGGATAAAATTAGGAAAAAGTAAAAATGGTTTAATATATTTAAGCTGCTCACAACATGCAATTATATTTCACATTTATTAAATTTGTTTCTCCGTATTACATACAGAAAATAAAAATGAGCAGGGAACACTTTTCCATGGATGAAACTTCCACATTTATTTTTCTTCCATGTGCATAGAAAATGGCAGTGAAGTGTCCTATGAAAGAGGCAGGGAATGGGAACGGCATTGCTATACTGGACTGGACTTTGTGCTTCCAAATTACACTATTCATTTTTAAAAAATGGCATTTTTAAAATTGGTAATAGTTTCTTGGGTCTCCCATTTGTTTTTTAATTGTTAGTTTTTGAAATCTTTTAAAATGACACACTGCATTACAAATGATGGCACTTTTAACCAATGTGGCATTTCCATATTTACACCAACAAAAGAAATTTACAAGACATAATAGCATACAATCTTGACATTTAGTAATAGCAATAAAACAAGAAGGGCATCCATTTTATTTTTTTTCTGTACAAACTATCAGAACATGACTTTATTCACATAAAAATCATCTGTAATTTGATTTGATCTACACATTCTCCCCACTCATTTTACCCATTTCTCATACCTTTCATCACATTGCCCACACCTTCACCACACTACAGGAACTACAAGTAATTAGATCTAATACCTAAGCAGAGCTATAAAGTTTGCTTCCAATGCTTTCCTCACTTTCCCGATATAATTCCTCAAAGGAAAAAAAAACCCACCTCTTCCCTTGTTCCTTCCATTTCACTTGCATGTTTCACCATCCAATCAATAAACATATCTTTCCATCTCAATTGAAACAAGGTTAGGAAGAAAAGAGTTCCTCTACTGAGTTTCTTGATACTACACCCAAGAGTCTGGTGACCCTGGGTACTGTTCTGCTCTATAAGAAGGTCGTCTAGTGGAATAAAAGTCTACATAATTCGTGGTTGATTTCAGTCCATACTGTGTTGTGTAATCAGTAGAAGCTGGAAAGTGAACTCGATCGTCAAAATAAGGGTCTTCATAGCTATGAGGAGACTGCAAATACAATCTGTATGCATCAAAGTTCTTTCTGTTGGAGTCATCTTGACTATAATACAGCTGTGGATGCTGTTGACAAAATGAAAAAAATAAATAAAAGTAATCTTTTGAAATGTGAATTTAAGGAAAAACATGTGTGTTCCCTTTTTAAATGTCTAGGACAGTAATACACGGACTTAGGTTGGAAAAAAAAACCCCAACAGATCATGGAGAACCCAGTACATTTATTAGAGGACCTTAAACCTTTTTTATAAACCTCAATCCCCCTCCAGCTTTAAATGTACAAGTGAATAAACTGATGTCACTTGATAACATCACATAGAAATAGAATCAGGGGTTATGAGAAGCCCAGATACCAGGTACTCTGTATCTGGATGCCTACACAATGAAAAAGAGGGTTAAGATTTTGCACATTTATTCTCAACAGCTAGGGCTTTGCCAGCCAATTACATGCCTTGGTACAATAAGGTCATCTGGAAATAATTTAACTTTTTTTTTTTATTGTGGGGGTAGTGGCTGGAGGGAGTACATACACCTTAGACAATAAGACTTAGTTGAACAATTTCTTTCAAAGCCAATTTTCAGAATTGTACTCAGAGGCCATGATGTTATTTTGATTCCCCCAATTTAAAAGAGACAAGTTCTCTGCCTTGCTCATTTTGGTGAATAGGAGCTTCTGAAATTTGCTTTGAGTAAGATCTACAGAAGCAGAGGCAATCTTTAGTTAAGAAAGGAATAAGATTAAGAGGTAAATATGGATAGAGAGGAAGAGTCATGGCACTAACACACATATTTAAAAGGTAAAGACTATATACCTGGTCAGGTGAAAGGACATGACAACGACAATGCATATCATGCTACTTTCTAGCATTTTAAGTAAACATATTTATTATAATTTTTTTCTTAAAATGGTTTAAAAAAAACAACAAAATTAGGCTTGATGGATCAAATACTTCCATTCTCTCATCACTATGTCAATTTCTTGTTACTTTGCAACACTTAACAAATTACAACACATGATGATATCAATACCACGATATAGAATTTAATCTCTAATATTCCAGAGATTATGTCTAAACTCTTCCTTTTCAGCTTGTTAATATGATTTGTATAGTGTTTAAAAAACAACACCACCCTTCACCCCCAGACTCCCCAAAACTATGGTATGATTGGCTCAGGGTAGATGAAAAAAAAAAAAAAACCAAACCCTTCTTTGCTGGTGAAATTTGTGAAATGAGAGAAAATGTGGAACTTTCTTATCTGGAAGTTTTAAATCACATTCTTTTTTTTTATTTTTAGGGGGGATTGTTTTTATTTAAATTGTACTGAAGGGTAACAAGATGAATTAGATGACTTCTTCAGGTACTTTCAACATAATTAATTCCTTAAAACTCTGGTGGGTTACAGAATAATTCTTCAATGGCTCAAGAAGAACCTCAAGTTGTTTACAAGATTATGGCTTCGGAGACAGAAGGAAAAACAACACATCATGGAAGGAGAGAGCAGAGTTGATGAATGTCCTTCAGTTCCTACTTTAGAAGACTAACTCAATCTTGGCTTCAGCAACTAACCCAGAGTAGCCAGGACTCAGTACATCCTACACACCCATTAGCCAGGAAAGCTGTAGAAGAGTCCACTGCAGAGGAGGAGAGTGCTTTCAGAAGTGAATAGTGAGGTCAGAGAAGGATGTGGCCTCTAGCTCTTCCCTACATAGAGGAGGCAGGAAAAGACTTTCAAGTTTAGATGAAAAATGGGCAAGGAAAGGCTATCACAGGATAAATGGATCTCCAGTATGTTTAAAGACTTCTCAAAATGGATTAGGAAAGCAATGAGTGGTTGCTTTTCATCATTTGTGTGGGACTGTTAACATCATCAATTCCCAGACTCAAGGATCTGAGAATGGTTCGGAAAAGAAATTTGCTTAAGCAGGTGATATCGAGTGAAAGGGATTCTACTCAGTGGTGTTAGCTTAGCGTAAAGAATTTTATTATGTGTTGTTGATCCCTGCTATCAGCATTCTTTTAAAATGAGATTGCAAATTCACCTGTAGCCGTCTATTTTGTTCTCTTGCTGGTGAGGAATAGGAACTGATGTAAATTGGTGAAGGTTTGCTGGAGCCTGTAAGAAAATATTTTATGAAGTTAAAACTAGTGCTTCATCACTTCGATCCATTAGCCTCTGCAGTTTGACTACACTATGGCCAATGATGTTCTGAGTTTAAGCCTGGATAAGATCTGCTCTTCTCTATAGCCCTTTCAGGCTTATAAAAGTCACTATTTTGGAATCAGAGACTTAACCTGGTCTCCATTCTCTTATGAACCATCAAGGACAAATGATTACAGCAAACATATGCCTCATGTATACTTGTGATAAAGTTGCTAATAGAAGCTGCGATAAACCACAGAATTTATCAGAAAGTTTTCTCCTTAACTGTGGAGCCCATTTCAGCCCCTTTGTTGAGGTGTGACTCAATCTTTGTAAACAGAGGCAGCTTCATGTGAAGAAACTTGTTTGCTGGGTTCTTGCGCTGAGGCTTTGCCACTTGGGCTAGAGAAGGATATCTCAAGTTGGAAATAGAAGCAACATTTGTCTTTCTAGTGTTTCTAAGCTAAATCATTAAGGAAAGAAAGAGAAATATAATATGTTAAGTTGAACGCCTCCAAAATATCAGTTTGAGTTAATACCCCAGTTAAAAGAGAGGATTAACATGAGTTCAAAGGGGCTAATTTACAAGACATAAATATTCTTCCTGCAAGTCCAAATGCCTGTTTACAGTCACAAGAAACAGGCAAATTAGGGATTTGTTCCTGGGAGGGTCCATGAGAAGAGTTCTGATACTGTAATTAGCTCTCTTTACTCTATTTTAAATGCTAATATAGATTCAAAACAAAATGAGGAAAAATAAAACATACCTGGGACAAATTAGTTTATTGATGCAAGTAAAAGAAGATACAAATAGAAAAATTAGAAGGGTTTGCAAGCTGGAAAGGATCTTTAAAACAAAGCAAGCTGCAGCAAATCTCAAATAACAAATACAGGTTTTTAATGTGCATTTCCTTGGAAAGAGCTTTATGCTTGAAATATAGCAACTGCAATGTTATGTAGCTATTAATTGCCATAGTAACAATACACGATTAGTAAACAGTTGTGTGAAATCACAATTTAAAAGACAACAGACCAAGTGAGATTACTCCCCCAGCAGTAGTTAAGCTGCCACCAGTTTTTATTTATTTCTTTTTAATAAATAGGCTTTTTGAACATGAAGTGTCCCTTCCCCCCTCCCCCTTTTGTGGCTCACTCTGCTTTATTTGGAAGCTCTAGGTTATTATAATTTACAAGGCAGACAAAAGTGTAGAAAATATGAAATCTTCATA